>JAFFST010045892.1:44679-64412 GCA_022414735.1 Noturus placidus | reverse complement strand
GAAGCTTGAAAAAATCAAGTACAACATCAGAGGTAGAGGAGATTCATTTTTGGGAAAATGGCAACAGTTTATTATCTACTTCAAGGATGTACGCACCCTGGAGGTAGATTAAGGAGAGGTGGAAGATCAATACTATCCATCTTACCCCCTCCCCCCCTTTTTTTAAAAATTAATTTCTTTCTTTTCTTTGATTCTGTATGAATTCATGAAAATAATACGAAACATATGTAATTGAATTACATGTACATGAATAATAAATAACTGAATCATATGTAAACATTCCTGGGTGGGGTGGGAGGGGCTGTTATTGGGGTAAAAAAATATTGATTCTGTATTGATATATTTTGTTGTACTCTGAAAAGTGTGAGAATCAATAAAAATATTTTTAAAAAAAAAGCCCATGCGTTTGTATATTATATTCATTTATTTCATTTGATTTCCTGTGATCTCTGGTTGCCATTTTCACAAGATAATAAATGTAATTTTTCTGAAATAACAGGATAACATTCTCAAACTTTTTTTTTTTCCTGAAATCATTACACACAGTAATATGAAACTGTTTAATTCTATATTATATTCACATTTGTATTAGAATAGGCATGACGCTTGATTTGAAAAATATCTGCCTAAACAAAATCATTGCATCTTTATATAAACATTTATATAGCTAGTCATAAAAGTTTCAATTATTCACAATTTACATTGTGCCTTTTTTAAATCTTTTTTTTTTTTTTTTTAACTGCATGACATTTAACTTCTGCTGTAATCATACAGACTATCCTATTGCTCATCCCAGGATTCGTCTGCTTCTTCTTCTTCTTTTTCTTCTTCTTAGTATTGTTTCTTTTCTCAAGTCTCTATATGTGTACTGTAATGATTTATAATCCTAACTCTCCCGTGTCACTCAGAAGAGAACGGGTTCCCTTTTAATGAGGTTCCTCTCAAGGTTTCTTTCTTGTGTCGTCTCAAGGAGGTTTTGTCGCCAATGGTTTGCTCATTACGGAAGTAAATTTCTGTAAAAACCCCTTCGTGACAATGTCTATTGTTAAAAGCGATAGGTCAGTTCATTTGAATTGTTATGACTGCTATGATCCCAAAATGAGCCGTTGTTTTCATCCTGGTTGAGAAAAGGTACGTTGTGTCAAAATGTCAATAAAAGTTTCCTGCTATCTCCGGAAAGCAATATTTATTGTCTTGTGATCGTGATTATAAATAAACCATTTTGTGCTCCCACAATAATCACAACTGATGCACAAACAAGTATATGTTCTGACTATGGACTGTCAGAATGACCTCATATTAAAATTCTGCTATTATAGTGAGCACATCTGGTACTTACAAGTATGGAAAGGTGAGGATGGACACACACACACACACACACACACACGTCTGTTCCTGGGGCTAGTTGAAGGACACGAGACAATAAGTGACCTTTTAGTGCTTGAAATAGACCTCCGCTATTTCACACTCTGAGAGGAAGTGCACGTGTCTGTGTGTCTTCCTCAAAGCTCTATATTTACAACATAGAGAAAAGAACTTCATTGAAAAGCTCAGATTCTAGCTCAGAATGCTTCATTTTGCATTTTGTGATAAGTATGTCGTTATAAAATATGTATTTTGCATACAAAAACCACACAGGAAGAAAGTACACACATTCCACATACTGTACAATCCTGAGCCTCTGAGACACATTACTGATCAATGCAATGATTGAGGTAGATTAGGTTGATGTGTGTCTGTTGTGCTTTAAAAAAATAAATAAATATGTCAAATTCTGCTCAAATTCTAAATAAAAAAATTCTCAAATTCTGCTTTCAAAAGAATTTAAAGTTTAGAAACATTCTCAACCTTTAAAATCTGTATAATAGCTACCAAACCTTCTTCATTAAGTAGTTGCATCAAAACATCAAACCCGTTAGAAACTTTATCAAAGAATTGCAAACTCATCAAACTTGTGAGAGTGTGAGGTTCTAAGGTCTTTGTGAGGACACTTTACTGGTTCTCACAAAATATTCTTTATTTTCTAAACAAGAATAAAAGATTTTCTAGCTACAGATGTTAATTGTTGGGTTAGGAGTTGGTTGCACATAAATATGTTATGAAAGCAATAATAGATGACTGGATGTGCCATTTCAGGAAAATAATCAATGACGTGGAGATCTGATGTGGAGTTACTGTTCCCACCCTGAAATTGATTATTTGCCAAATAACAGAATGTCCCATGTTTTATTCCTCTTATACCCCTTACTTTGCCAATGATTACTTATTTTATTAATTAACGAACGTGTATTTTTTTATCAGTTTATAGATATGTATAATCATATGAAACATCTGTGAAACAACATTATACTAGCTATAAGTTAATATTTTCCTTATCAGCCTCTCTTTTTTTTCTTATTTACTCTTGAAGTTAATAATTAGAAAACAAATGTGGATTGTCATGTTCCAGAGAAAACTTTAAGGTTACAGCTTTGCCTTTGACGTTGAATAGCGCTGGCTCCTTCTAAAAATGCTAAATAAGCACAAAAAAAAAACTTCATATCAAAAATTACATTTTGTAAAAAAATAAATAAACAAATACATCCAATCAGAATCATGCATTCAACAGCCCTGTGGTATATATTGTATACTGAGCTGTTCACCATACAGGAGTTTTGTTATCATGGACATTTCAGAATAACGTCATCCTAACAGTGAAAAAAAACATATTGCTTGATTTTGTATAAAATTAAATGATAAGAAACAATACAGCTTAGAGACAAATATTCTGCATTTCCAATTTATAGGCAGTGACTGGGAGAACGTTTGGGGAGAAGGACTTCAGGAGCAGCCTGGAGAATGGCATTCTACTGTGCGAGTGAGTGTTTTTACCAATATATTACTTGAAAACTGCTCAAAATATTAAAGCAATCACTTTCTTGAACCTGAATAACATAAAGGTACACTGAATTAGAAATTGGACCAAACTTGAGTAGTCGATTAACTGGTATTTGGTTGAAAGTGACTTATTTTCGGTTCTTTCTAAGAGAACATACTTTTTTTCTTTCAATATTATGACCATCATCAGTAGCCTAAGTTTATAACACGTATCAACTTCGAACATATACTGTTACTATTATTTACTACTATTACTCAATATATTTTGTACCAAATGTTTCATTTTCCCTCCTTTTCCCTGTAATTAATTTGTCTTCATGGCAAAAACAGACACAGTTACTGTAAAACCCACAGATTTTCACAGTCTTTTAAACATGGTTTTGTTTTCCATGTTTTCCAAATTTCCATTTGTACATGGAAATTGTACTAGCTTGTATACTTCCAAAGCATTGTGATTTTGTGTGTCTATTTCTTCATACACCAATCATCCCTAACATTAAAACCATTGACCGGTGAAGTGAATAACGTTGATTATCTCGTACAGTAGCACCTGTCAAAGGGTGGGATGTATTTATTAGACAGCAAGTGAACAGTCAGTTCTCAAAGTCGATGTGTTGGAAGCAGGAAAAATGGGCAAGCACAAGGATCTGAGTGACTTTGACAAGGGTTAAATTGTGATGGTTTGATGACTGGGTCAGAGCTTCTCCAAAACAGAAGGTCTTATGGAGTGTTCCCGGTATGCAGTGGCTAGTACCTACCAAAAGTAGTCCAAGGAAATACAACCTCTGCACTGGTGACAGGGTCATGGGTGCCCAAGGCCCACTGGTATAAGACCAGAACACACCAACCAGCTGGAATTAAGGTTGGTGTATCCGGCTCTCGATTTCTACTTACCGGTTCTGAGATTTTGCCTTGTGGTTTGCCCAGACAATATTATGACTGTCAGCGACATCAACCATCCATCCAGCATGAATCCAATTGTTTCTCTCTGCCTTATAAAGGAGAGCTCCACAATCTACTATTTGCATTCCCACCTTTCCCACTGATTCTTCCTACATCGCACAGAATTTAGAAACTAGCCACAGAGATCTTTATGTGGTCCCATATTTTCTGGTTACCTCTACTGCTTTGTTAGTGGTCAGAACACTCTGGCAGCTTCCTTCCCATGAAGGTCTGTTGTCCCAAATGAACGAAGAGATTTCGTACCCTTAACCCTGTTCACTTCTGCCTGTGGGCGTGACTTCTCAGACTGAATTGCAAACTGAGGTAACACTCCTGAATACAGGAAACAGTGCTGAATGCAAGAGCCCCTAGAACAAGGGTCTTGTGTGCCTGTGTTCCGGGAATGGTACAGTATACTGTATACCCCATCTGCTGCCTCCTTGAATTGCCCTAGTCCCAAATAACGGACCGCTAAACAGTAGCAAGTCCTCTTTATGCTATAGGTGTGTGTTGACACCCATCACTGTGCACCACAGCAGCTCCAATGAAAGGCGTGAGGCACCTCCATTTGTCACTATTTCTTAACACCTGGTGCACATGTCTGTACCACTGAACCATTTAGATAAACTGTTCAGCTGACACAAAGGAAAAAAAGGGGAAGGGGGGGCATCTCTCTTGTCTAAGCAGATGCTGACCCAGTAGGTGGTGGACTTCCAGTGCCAGTGCTGCGAGTGCTCTGGTCATTTTTCAACAAGTTTTAGGTTAGTCGTAGGTGAGTACGGTTGCTCATGACATTGTTGGCATATGGGATCCAACTGATTCTTATTGCCCCTTGGGGCGGCTGTGGCTCAATTGGTAGAGCGGGTTTTTCCACTAATCGTAAAGTTGGCCGTTCGATTCCCGGCCCGGATGACTCCACATGCCGAAGTGTCCTTGGGCAAGACACTGAACCCCAAGTTTCTCCCGATGGCAAGTTAGCGCCTTGCATGGCAACTCTACTACCATTGGTGTGTGAGTGTGTGTGTGTGAATGGGTGAATGAGACACAGTATAAAACGCTTTGGATAAAAGCGCTATATAAGTGCGCCGTTTACCATTTAACTTGTTCCCTTGTTATTCGGGAAAAGAAGGCTGTATGAGTGCAGTATTCATTGCAAATACTGTGTTATAGTTCACTATGTGAATGTCGAAAGGTTTCGGCAGTCATGTGAACAAGAAGTTATCCCTGCAGTTCTCGTTGAACCGTAGATAACTATCGATTTGTTGCAACATGGTGTATAACCATGTTCAAGGTTACAGTCAAAAACAGTTCTTTGCATTGATTGACTTCACAGGTATAAGAAATCGCAGTTACAAGATGTGTGGTGTGTGTGTATATGTGTTTTAACGTTTAATCACAACAATGCTTTTAATCAATACCCATCAATTGTAGGTTGCTGAGTTCCATCAAACCAGGACTTGTGAAGAAGATTAACAGACTCCCGACCCCCATTGCAGGACTGGTGAGTAGAATCTAGTGATGCATCCATGTGCAACAAGTCTAGCATACAGTACTGATGGATAAACGTCTTTCTGCAACATAAAACTCAGCATGTGGATTTCATTGCTAGCAGCACACAGCAGTAACCAAACCAAACACTGCTGCAAACATTGTTGAGAGAAATATATCCACAGACAACGCTAGGTGAGAGAAAATAACATCACTTACCCAATACATTGGGAAGTCTTGATGATCGGCCACTATCGGTTATTAGACTGGAATTCTTCAGGGATTCTGATGCAAAGAAAACCATAAAATATACTTTTAATTAAAGGTGTACAGTGATAATAATATTACTGAAGCTCCTATATGTTATGTTGCATTCGCAAGTCAAATATTTTCATCTGAACAATGAAGAACATTTGAAACGTTTTCAACAATATTATGCAATATTGTCCAGAATAGTCTTTAAAATCCCTGCAGAGGCTTGTGTTTTATTTTAATGGCAATCGTGAAAACGACTTCAATTTCTCAAGCTGTTCCAAGCTGTTATTCGTTGACTCGTGTCAGGTCTTTATGTTTTTTGTAATTACAGCTGGCGGATCACTACAAAAATAGACTTGGTAATTAAGACTGAAGAACAAGCAAGCTCTTCTTCTTTTGTTTATACAGTGATTTACATTTAGTCTATCATATCAGTGCTCTATTCGTGACAGTTAGACCTGGCACAATAACTATATATTTTCCCAGAAATAATTGCGATAAACGATATTATTGTCATTTTAAGACCATTTTATGCCACTGATATAATTTGTCCAATGGTATGTTTTCACTCAAATCAGCACTAGTGCTTGCGACACATCTCAAATTCAGTTCTATTTCATTTGAACGTGCATTTTTATCTCAAATTTAAAGAAAATTCAGAGTTCGAATTTTAATTTGACAGAAGCAGTGCGGATAACTAAAATGTTGATGTCCATGCTTATGTAAACACAATGGGCAATATCGAGGCTAGCAAAAATGATCGCGGTTGTGTCCAGATATCGTACAATAAGTCGATAACGTAATTATAGTGACGGGCCTAATGACAGGTTGGCTGAGAGGGGGGTGTGGTTGTCAGGGGATTTTGGTAGCTCTTGAGCTAGGTGCTTATTTGTGACTTTATGTTACTCATTTCGGTGTTGGTACTGGTGTTTGGTGAACTCCAAATATTTACCTGTGCTTGTACTTGGTCTGGAAAAAAATGGTACCAACACACATACATACAGAACTGTATTGTTAAAAAAAACTGCTTTAGTAAAAATCTCCTTACAGCTACATACAGTAAACTCTCTTTGATGGCCGTGTGTGTGTGTATGTGTTGTGTTTTGCTCTCCTAGGATAATCTCACCATGTTCCTGCGGGGATGTGAGGAGTTAGGACTAAAGGGATCACAACTGTTTGACCCAGGAGACCTGCAGGACATGTCTATACGTGCCAACCTAACGTATGCATCTGAGTGTGTGTGTGTGTTACAAACTTTGATGGTTCTTCTTTAAGGAACAGTTTAAAGAACCAGCCCATGTTTTCACCAGTTTAATAATATTACCAGTGTAATAACTACTATCTATTCATTTCATTGCAATTGGCAGAAAAATGTTTGGTTTTTCTTCTCGGACCACCGATGCACATTATTTAACAATAATCTTTCAAACCCCTGATGAACTCCTGTCTTATTTTAACGGCGGTCGTAATTATAAAGTCAGTTGCTCAAGCTGTTGCCATGGCGATGCAATAGCGCCATTCCTTTCTTTGTTGTCTGTTTGTGTGTGTGTGTCAATTGCTTGTCAGTGTGTGAACAGAACAAACCTGATCCAATTCTGAAACAAATCTGGCCTGATATATCATCACAAGGTTTCTTGTAGTGTGTTGTAAAGTGCGAAGTTACAAAAACAACAGCCAGGAGCTAGCTACCTGTTAGCTAGCAAAGCACATGTGGGAATTGCTATCACTTCAGCAGTGTAGAAATACTTCACACTAAATAAGGAGAAAAGCAAAATGGCAGACTATAATGCATGTAAACCAAGTCCTTTCCACGACCATGTGTTTCTTCCTATGGGGTAGTCGAGCGTCTGAGCAATTTCAGGCGCTTTTCTGGTGTAGTTATACTGTTGCTGCTGTATTTTCTTTATTCTTGTCAGAAGTTAGCGGTTGTCTGGCGCTCTAAATTCAGAGAGATATTGCAAGTGCAGATACAATGCTATTTAATAGGAGGGGAAAAAAATTCCGGGATCTCAAACATAACCACTTTTACACATTTTAACATAGAATTTCTTCAAACACGCCACTATTAACTGACACCCTAAAAGCCCCGCCCACTTACCCGCACTATCTCACATTAGTCACATTAGATTATAGTGCTTGACAGATGCACCTTTACGTTCTGTCAAGGTAAATTGAGAATGTTTATTATTGACACGAAAGTTATCGAGGAAGTATATCTGAGTTTAGCTAACATTAGTCAAGTATGTCGTTAAGATCAGTATTATATTTATCAGGAATGCAACCACAAAATGTTGCCATAATATAGTCAAAAACTGCCCGTTTTTGCACGAAAAATAAAAAAAAGGTTAAATGGACCTACAACAAAGTATAAAATCGAATGATAATGAGACTGATACTGATCATTAAAAAGACGTTCAAACCAAAAAAAATTCATTTCAGATTTAAATCTTTTGCAGAATTGGTTATAATTCTGCATTATGGTTATAAATACTGATATGCAAGTCATTCTGGGTGGATTTTTATTTTTCTCAGTATTAAGGTTTCATTATTGGTATTGAAAAAATAATAGTGGTGTTGTGCCATCTCTAGTGCATTGTAGTACCTTCCTCACAGCAATGTTTATATCAGAAGAAACAATCTTTGCTGTTGTATTTGTGATAGTTCATGTGTGTGTGTGTGTGTGTGTGTGTGTGTCTGTGTGTGCAGTATTTTGCAATGTTTAATCTTAAGCTAAAACTAAGCGTTACTCTCTTGTAGGGGTTCAGATTGCAGTCGGAAGCTGAAGAATGTAAGTACATTAGAGTTATATTCATTCTCTATTTTTTGTGTGTATTTTCCTGTATAGGGTTGCTGTCAACTCACTTTCATTTTCTGTGTGTGTGTGTGTGTGTATTTTTGCGTGTGTTATGCTACTATAGGTGCTGATCACTATTTACTGGCTGGGCAAAACTGTAAACAGTTGCGTGTCATATTGTGGTCCAACACTTGACCTAAAAGAGTTTGAAGGCCTTTTGTCCATGATGAGGAAGGTAAAGAAAGACCTGATCAATAAGTGGAACACATTAAATATATATATAAATATAGACTGCTGTCATTGATCTAACGATTAACAGACTGGTTTATTCCACTGTTGATAATAATGTGATTTGTGTGTGCAGGAGTGTGTGAACGAGGAGCCTGACTCCCCTAAGCGCAGTGTACGAGACAGTGGATGTGTGGACAACTGGGAATCGGAGCATTCTGATTCTTTGTCACCTCCGAGGCATAGACGTGAGGATTCCTTTGATAGCCTGGACTCCTTTAGCTCGCAATCACAGCCCACATTTTTCCCCGATACGGTGCTCCGTCCTAACTGCGATGGTGAGTCACACGCACATAATTACCTGTACTTTTGTCCGGTTTACATGGGTGTGTTACCTGATTGTGCTCACCTGTTCTGTGTCTCTCTTTTGATTGGTTTGTCTATTTATACCAAGCTGTTTCTTCATTTCATTACGGAGTCTCATCATGCGATTGTGTTATTTGGCTTCCTGTTTCCTGGTTGTTTAACCCTTGCTCACGTGTTGACTTCTGATCATGGATGACCCTTGTGCGATATTGTCCACCTGTGATCTGACCCCTGCAAAGGACTATGACAATGATTTTCAGATTTCCTGTAATAAAGAAAATGCTGAGTTGAGGCACTTGTAGACATTATGTATAGCAAATAGTGTTCAGTATTCAAATAACGGCATTTCAGTCAGTTACCTGGTTTTCCAATACACATTAACATTCCTAATATGGCTACATTATGTGTTTTTATTGCCTAGATCTTATGAAAAGGCGATAATATAAGTTTATCACAATGTTGCGTTTTATTAAATGGTAAATGGCACACTTATATAGCGCTTTTATCCAAAGCACTGTACACTGTGTCTCATTCACACACACACTCACACTCTCACACCAATGGTAGCAGAGCTTTCATGCAAGGCACTAACTTGCCATCAGGAGAAACTCGGGGTTCAGAGTCTTGCCCAAGGACAATTCGGTCATGTGGGCCGGGACTCGAACCGCCAACCCTACGATTAGTTGACAACCCGCTCTACCACCTGAGCCATGACATGTATATGTCATGACATGTATATCCCTATGTATATGACATGATGATCTTGTAGCACCTACACAGTGAAATATCACTTTTAGATTGCATACTTGGTTCATTTTACACACACACACACACACACACACACACACACACACACATACAGTGAGAGCAAGAGAGTGCAGCTGTCAGCGCTATAGACAGACATTACACACCCAGCTGGGTGACTGCCGATAAGTCAGAGTGTGTGAGAAGATTCATACGTGACACATGAGTGTAAACTTTGTGTGATTTCACACAGTTGGGCGGAGAGAGGTTTGTTTGCGTACGTGTGAATTTGTGGTAAACCAAACGGTTTGTCACATACACACGTTATACTTGTAAGGAAGCCTTTTGGCTTTTATTATTTTATTTATATATATATATATATATATATATATATATATATTCCCCATTTTATGCAGCAGTTTTCCTCGTGGGGACCAGCCGAATGTCCCCTCAAGGTCTAAACTGTCAGATGTTTCTATTTTAGTGGGGACATTTGGTCCCCACTACGACATAAAACACACATATACAAACACGCACGCATACAGACACATGGTCATAACAGATCTGAATGGTCTGAATGGAGATGAGGCTGTACCAGTCTCAAATTGTTGTTGTGTTTTTGTTTCGTCTGCGCGTTTGCGTGCTTCTTTCTTTCTGTTACGTCTCCTCCTGGCTGCGTTTTTATACTCTGAGTGTGGGGGCATTGTAAAACATTTACAAAGAGTATGTTTATCACACTTGAAATGTAACTGGATGAATTTATTAAAACACATAAAAGCCCTCTCTCTCTCTCTCTCTCTCTCTCTCTCTCTCTCTCTCTCAGATTTGGAGGGAGATCATAGGAAGCTGCCAGACGTGCTAAAGGACGACATGTCCGCCCGCCGTGTCTCCTATAAAGAGCCCCGTGCTGCGCTGCCTTTTAACCAGTACCTCCCCAACAAGAGTAATCAAAGCACGTTCATGCCTGTTCAGCTGAAGAAGAGGAGGAGCGAACGTGAAGAAGAACGCAGGAGCGGCAGCAACTCCACCTCCCCCATTAGGTAACGTTGATTAAGCATTGATTTTTAAAAAATCCTAAATTTCTTAAGACTTAAGACTTGGTGTCACAACCATGGGTGGAGCGAAAGGAAAAAACATTTACAGTGGTATACCACTCATCAGAGCACACACATATACACACATACACACAACACACACACGCATATACACACCTACACACCTACCAGAAAGCACCGTTTCATCCTCATGGTTTTCGCATTTACTGAAAGTGTGTGTATGTGTCTCATCTCTCGCAGAGAGGAGTGTGTTGGCATTTCAAGCAAGATGACTCTTGCCCTCGACTCCCAGAAAACTGTGACATGGGCAGTTGAGGGAGGGGCAGAGCCTCAGCTGGATGAGGCAGAACTTAAGAAGATGAGAAAGTTAGAGAAGGCGGGTATTAAAGTGTTGCCTGCTTCTGCGCGATACAGCAGGTTAGAAGGACATTGCAGTGACCTTTCCTGACTAACTGGACTAATGGTATGAGGGTTTGTGTGTCGTACTCCACTAATTAAACTACATGCAGAGATTCACAAGACTGTCTTGTAGCCTGTAGTGTGTATGGATGTTGCGTGGACATGCGATTGATCTTTTTGAGTTTTAATAATCTGAAACATCTGGATCCTTTTTTTGGAATGGATATGTTGCTGACCCATATATTTTGCATGGTTTATTTTGCAATGATGGTTGTGTAAAGTCTTTTGCCATCCAGTTTTCCCATCAGCATGGTACTAGAGAGAATTGCTGCATTGATTTTGGGTTGAACTGGAACCTTTGTCTGAAGTAAAGGTGTGTTGCGTCATCTGGATGCAAGCTGTAAGATACTAACTTTGTCACAGTTAGTAACCTCGTCACACGAACCTTCCATCAGTCCTGCCATAGAGCCCGAGCAGGCTAAATCTCTGTCTCCTGACATCATCCGTCACTGCGATAACAACTTCCTGCGGGGCGAACAAACACACGAGTGGGACGAGGATGACGACGATGATGATGAGGGCGAAGAAGGTGATAGAAAGGTCCCAGATATCCAGAAGGACGACCTTGCGTCCAGGAGGGCGCGCATGAACCGACCAAAACCCAGTGTCGCGCATCAGTTCCTGCCAAGCTCGTGCAGCAGTAAGGACCGCGAGCGTTGGGAGGGAATCCGGCTTTCCTCCCAGCATGCTGTGCTGGAGATGTTGGAGAAAATGGAGCAGGAGAAGAAGAGGTGTGTGGTGTGAGAGAAGGAGAGGAGATGAAGCGGGAGGAGGGGCAAATCGATGTGGCAGAAATACAACAGCGAGATACCTAGACATGATGCATGTCAGTGTTTTTTTTTCTACGATGTAGCTTTATATTTAAATGTTAGAGAACAGGAACTTTTTCAAGAGCTTTGCTACAGCATTTTTCCACTAGAGGAATCAGGGCTAATTTTAGTTCCTGGACTGTAGCAACTTTTCATTTCCTTCTCCAAAGTAGGTCATTTTCTGTGGACCTGGAACTAATTGGTCAAACACAAGCTTCATAAAATTTCCATCTCACCTGACATTTAAAAAATAAATGAGTGAAGTTAAAGTACAATCAAAGCAAAAACAATGAACAACAGCACAACTTTATCTTCAGAATCCTCCATGTCTGCTGTGTTGGCTTTTTTTATTTTACATAATTATTAAGATCTGTACATAGCAGTGGAAATATAAAACAGGAACTCGATAAGCAGCTGTGTAGTTCTCGTCCAGGGTAGTTTCAGAACTCATTAGTTCCTCATAAGGTTTCAGGACCTTAGTGGGAACATGCCTACAGTGTGTAGTATATTTGGAAAATATAGGGTCTGTCCTCTGCATTCATGCATCCATTCATTTCCATTGTCTTCTTCTTTTCTGTCTTTCTGTGTTGAAAATGTGTGTTGGTGCTGCTGTTTCCTCTGCTCCGTCTGTGCCTGGATTAATGTGTGCCATTGGCACACTCCACCACAGTGAATCTGACACATCCTCCGCTGAGGTACCAATTGTAACTCGCAAGGACAATCCCTTCCTAAGTCCTCATGGCAAAAAGAAAGCTGAAGAGGAAGAGAGTGATGAGGAGGGGCGGTCAGTTGTCCCAAACGTACAGAAGGATGATCTTGCCAGAAGGCGAACTCGTATCGGGTCCCTCCCACAAAAGGGTCCCCGTCAGTCATTGGCCCAGACTAGTATCACTCAGTCGGACCTTGAGAAGTGGCAGAGACTTTCAATGACCATCGAAAACAGGTGCCTTATAACCATGTATACAAAAGCTCACGATACACACGGGCACTAATATACACATGCTGTTCGCACAGAAGACATCCTAGTCTCTTTCACTATTAAAAATTTAATTATTTCATAATTAAAAATGCTCATCAAGTTGCTCCTCCCCCATTTTTAACAGCCAATAGCATTTATCTTACCTCACAGCCCAGGCTAAGCCGTGCTTGACAGTTAGTACCATCGATTTTTATAACATTGAGGGTGGGACCCTTCAGATTCTAGAGAGCGCTTGATTGGACAGAAAATCTGAAGTACAGAATGATGTCATCAAAATTGTCGATCCAAATCGGAGGTAGAGAGAGTCTGTAAATACTGAACTTATACATCTTGTAAATGCGTTTGTTTGAACGTATACATCTTGTAAATTGTTTCTATGACTAGATTATAGATAACTTTTTATGGCTTACATATTCATATTAAACGCCACAAAACTTTCATTGTGAATTCATGGGGACTTTAAGCATCTACACTACCAACAACATGATGAATGTGGAAAACCACTGGGGACACAAATGTTACAAAATTATTATTTAAAAGGCTTATTATTTAACGGAGGGTGAACAAGACTAGGGTACATTTTTGTTTTCCTTTTATACCAAAACAAGTTGCCAATGCTTACCATGTTTTTATTTATTAAAGAACGACGCATCGTACTTTTTATCCATTTATAATCACATTTAAGCCTGTGGAATGTCCACGAAGAAAGCAAACCTGTTCCTGTTTATCACTTCTGTTATAGCATCTATTAATGTACTAACTGTAACTGTAGAAACAATCACATATTAGAAGAAGCTCATTAATACAAATCTGTGATTTCACTTGCAGCTGAACTACTGTCAGAACAGCTGTTAATAGAAAAATGAAAAACCTTCTGACCAATAAGATTGGAGAATTTAACAGCCATATGTCATAAATAATAATAATAAGAAGAAGAGGAACTAACCTTATTCATATAGCACCTTTCATACATTTAATGTAGTTCAAGTAGATTTACACAATGGTAAAATAAAGCAGTAAACATGAGTAACAACAGAACAATAAAAAGTGCGTACATAAATACATAAAGCAATAGAAATAACAACAAAGGATGATCATTCAAATGTTTATTAACACAAAATAAATGCTGGCAATAAAACTCAACCATGAAAAAAATTGTGAACAAACGTAATAATATAGCATAATACTCTAAGTACTGATATACAGCTTATTATATTATAATTTTATTGTAGTTGTGTTGTTCCACAGTGAGCCCGCTCCGGTTGCAGTGTCGATCGTAACTCGTAAGGAGAACCCCTTCCTGAGCCCTGAGAAAGAAAGGGAGAAAGAGGATGATGAGAGAGAAACTGAGGGAGGTGAACAGCCCGCTTTGCCTAATATACAGAAAGATGATCTGGCTAGGAGGCGGGGTCAGACTGGGGCCCTCCCACTCCGGGATCATCAGCAGTCATTGGCTCAGACGTCCGTGACTCAGTCAGATCTGGAGAAGTGGCAGAGACTGCAGATGAGCACAGAGAACAGGTGCCTGACCTGTCTGTAGCTTTGACCTGCACAAGTGTGCTTCCTGTGTAGTGCCCTAGATGGCCAGTAGGGTGCCTTTTTTTAGGATTTGTCCAACAGCTGGAATTGTATAGAGAAGACTAGTTGCCCTTGTGCTCAGCCAAATCTTTTATTTTCTTTTCTTTTCTTTACTTTGGGGGTAAATTGTTGGTTTTGTAAATATTTTTTTTTTTTTAACTTTTGCTTCACAGTTGAATATTCACCCTTAGATAATACACCTTAAAATGTATTATTTAATCCATAAGCAAAATAGACTATCGAATAACAGGTTTATGTGTAGTCTGCTCTGTTTTCACAAATTTTGCTCATGTAAAACACTAGCGAATGTAGCTAATATTCTATAAACCCTATCCTTCATCGTATCGAGTTGGTTATGAATTTAGTCCTGAAAAGTACGGTTTTCTTCAGCGGTTAGAGCGAACGCAAATAAACTTCCCGTGTGGAAAAGCCAACCGAGTGAAGGGGAAAGGATTTGGGATGTGAAATTTGCTTCTAGGTGCAGTTTCTTTCGCTGTTTGGCTGAATTTTATCGAGGTGAATTTTCAAGTTACACTGTGAATTCTTGAGCTTCTAACTTGTTAGCCAGTAAAAAAAACAAGTGGGTAGGAATGTGCTTTCTATGGACAGTTTAAAAAAAAAAAAAAAAAAGTGAATGGAGAAGCTACTTATTTTTAAAGGTTTTTTATCCCATCATTTGTTGCACATGTAAAAAATAAAATAAAAAAATAAACATTAGCTATCTCGTCCGCCGACTTACACTGATCTTCACAGAAAGATTAGGCTGGTTTTTGGGAACTGGTTGTTGTTGTTTTTGTTGTTGTTGTGAATGTTACGTACGTAAGTGGATTTTGAGTTGGTTTTTTTTGGTATAGATGTTGCATATAGAGTATAATGGTGTTCGAGGGTCCTGTGATGAACTGAGAGATGGCTATAGGAAACTAAACTGTCAGGGAACGTGTGCAGCTCCACAGGAAGCGCCTGAATAGTGATAAAACTTTGTGTGTGGGTGGTTTAAAGAGGGAGGGAGGGAGGGAGGGAGGGAGGGACAGGTTTTTCTGATGAGGACTTATTTATGATGCTTGCCTCTGCTTCCTATATGATATGTGAGAAAGATTTCATGCATGTTTAACTGTCTGCTATAAGACACATATGACGTTTCTTTTATTCTGTTCTCTTGTGACCTAAAATAGTTCTCTTTCAACATGTAACTGTTTTCATTTGTCATATTTTCTCTGCCTTCTTACCTCTAATTCATTTTTCATCTTTTCTCTTACTTGCCTCTCTGTATACGTGTGTGCGTGTGTGTGTGGACCTGTTTCGTTGTGCCTGTGTGCATGTGATGTGTAAAATGTGTCTGTGTGTGGGGGTGTGTTTGCTTGTGTCTCTTTGTGTACCGTGTGTGTGTGTGTGTGTGTGTGTGTGTGTGGTGCAGTGACTTGCCCCCTCTGTGTCAGTCCTGCCTCGCTGTCTCTTCAGTGAAGGTTGCCCACAGCGACCCCGCTCATTGCCAGGGGCGTTCCCGTGGTGACCGCAAGCACGTTGTGACGTTCGGGGGTGTGACTAAGATGGAGAGCTTTTCCTGGGAAGAGGAAAGACAGGAAGAAGAGTGGAGGAAAGAGGGTGGGAAGGATGAGTCAGAGACGCTGCGACGCCTCTTCTCCTCAGCAACTGTTGCCATGCCCACCGCTGGGATGAGTTCAGGGCGAGATAGAGCGTAGGATACACACGCATGCTCATAGACACACTTGTGCATACAGAGTTTTCAGACAAACCAGACACGCGCTATGGCACACACAACCTAATTTTGATGCTGAATGGCTTTCATTACACACACACACACACACACACACACGCACACACATCTCACTGCTTGCTAATGCTTTGGAAGTGATGATTGATTTAGGTTTAGTGCTTGTGCAGGCATGGGACTGGTTTGTAGTTTCTTTAGTTTTCATTGTTTAGTACTGTACTGTTCATCTCCTTTGTGTAGTAAACATCTAAAAGTACAAAACACAGCGCTTTACTTTACCAAACATGTCGAGGTGGCACATTACTTCTAGAGTCATTGTGGTGTTCAGAGTAAGATGAATCAGCAAAAATATCGGGCAGTGGTAGCTTAGCGATTAAGGCTCTGAGTTGGACGGGCCTGACTTGTGCTCGATACGTGGACCCAGTATTTCAGCTCACCAATTTTGAACACTCGAACAAATACTGTAGAGATAATAAATAAGGGAAAAAAAGGTTTGTAATTCATCAACTCCTGTTTCCTAAAAACCAGTACAGCTTGTCTAACGCATCCGCTGTTGCAGTCCATCGCATGTATTTACATCAATTCTTTAGCGGAAGACAATGCATCAGATCAGAGACTAGCTACAGCGCCAGAAAATCAGAAAGATTAGCATTTTGTCAGGCTTTCAAAGATTTATTAAAAATTTAATTTACCTTCTTTGGTCTGATTAGTGAACTGACGACCCTGCTTATTTAAAATGTAACTGAAATGTTTAATGACGATTGGACAGAGGTTGATGTTTCGCAAGATAAATTAAACATTGGTTTTCTCCCAAGTTTATTGGCCATAAAACTATTTTTTCCCTTAAGTTTTTATCATATTTTATTTTTAAACAGAATGAGCAATTTAGTGTTTAACAAAGCCGTTAGATACTAAATCAGGGTCGGGTTTTTTGTGTGATTAATTTGCTATTTTATGTTCTCAAATTGAACAATTATGTCCACGCTTTAATTCATTTCTGCACTCCTCTAAAGAAAACATGATCACAGTTGAATGGGCAAGCTGACCAAGCGGTCGGCTACAATGACAGGCCTCATTGCCGTTAATGCACCATATAAAATTGTTAGGACGTCACATATCATTCTTCCCTGATGTTATGTAAGGTGTAAAACACGATGGGGTGTTGAAGTTTATTTTTAACTTTTTAAACCGAGAAACCGTCCGTCCTTAAAATTTCCTGTCACTGGAGTCCCCTTCCGTTAATGTTAGATAAACCCCTCTGTAGAGAAAATCTTTATCTTTTGTTAAATGGATTTGTGTTTATTTCTATTGCTTGAAAGATGCACGTAACAGGAATTTTCTGTTCCTTTTCTTAGTCTATAAAACATGTAAACATGTTTTCCTGTGATAATCGCATACACTATATATGCAGCGCTGAGCGATTAGTTTGAAAAATGCTGGAGGATTAAGATTGTTCATACTCTAGTTTTGACTGCAACCTCAGTAAAATGATGCCGTACACTTTGCATGTATTTGTTTTGAGGGAGTAAAAACACGCTTCTGTGTGTCTCTCTGCTCATCCTTTCTCTCCATTTTCCCCTCTATATTCGCCGTTATCATAAACATATCCGCACAGTGGAGGCTCAAGCACACCGACCTCACCCCTCAAGTCCGCGCAACAATTTATTCCTGACCCCAAACACTCTTTGACACTTGCTGAGCGTGAGGATCTTGAGCTGAAGCTAGCTGAGAAAGTGAGGGATGAGAAGGAGTATGAGGAAGAAGAGGAAGAGAAAGAAAGACAGCCTGATGTAAAGAAGGATGACATGATGGCTCGAAGAACTGGACAGTTTCAGAAAGCAAGTGGAAAAGTGTATTACCAGTTTCTTCCGTTGCCTGGCTCTAAGAAAGAAACATGTCAGGCGGATTCGGTTCAGAACGAGAGTGCATCCAGAGATCCACTTTTGGATAGAAACATAAAAACGAAGCGATTCAAAATGGGACAAAGGTGGGCTCGCATGGTGTGGGGCATGGGTTTAGTAAACTTACTGTCTAACCTTAAGTTAACAAATTGCTATAAACATTTGTATGAGTCATTGTCATCATTTTGTTTGGTTTTATGACAACTTCTGTCATGACGTGCATGTTTGTTAACATTTATTTCTTTTTTTAAACAACGTATTGATGAGTGAGCTGATTAACTACCTGACTATCTAATGCTAGCTAGCAAGTTTCACTTGATTTGTATTAAAATTCCTACATTCAACCTTGATTTGCTTCGTGCCACCTACAAGCACAAATACAGTATGAATGTTAATCATATGACAGTATTTTGAATTTTCCATTATAATATGTTGTGTAGAGGGGGCATGGTGGCGCAGTGGTTAGCATGTTTGCCTCGCACCTCGACTCTTGAAAGCTCAAACCCTGCCATCCGCACAGTGTGCACAGATCTTGGATGCTCTACCCGTTCTTCAGGGGCTTCCTCCGGGTACTTCCGGTTTCCTCCCCAGTACAAAGACTTGTGCTGTAGGCTGATTGGCATTTCCAAATTTTCCATAGTGTGTGAATGGGTGTGCGTTTGTACCTTGCTATTGGTTGGAACCTCGTCCAGGGTATCCCCTGCCTTGTACCCCGAGTTCTCTGGGGTAGTCTCCAGGCTCCCCGTGGGTATGGAAAATGGATGGATGGAATATGTTGGAATATGCTTCACAGCCTTGTGTTTGAGTGGAGGGGCTGTTCGGATTGGTGTCATCTAACACTGGATGGATGTACTAATATACACTCTTTGAAATTCTAGGCCTGAGTTGACACATTTGTGAGTTGACCCAAATCTGATTTGCATTTGAGTTTTTATCTAACATCATGAGACTTAGATTTTTGAGTTGTATGGTCTTTGTGTATTTGTGTTTAAAACTAAGCACTCTTTTAACAGGGTTGAACAGGTGAAACCCGAGTCAAACGTACCATCATCTGCTGCTCAAAACGAGACAGAAGTTCTTGGTTCAACTTCGACTCGTGCTGAGGTTCATTGCGGCAGTTTCAATTACCCTGATAATGATGAGTATAATGACGGAAATCCCCTCCCTAACCTGGAGAAAGATGACATGCTTGCAAGGAGGACAGGATCATACCAAAATCCAAGTGCAAATCAGTTTAATGCCTTTCTGCCTAAACCTGGCGGTGTCGACGGCAAAAAGAAGTCTTTGAGTGGGGAATACCAGTCAAACGTCAAAAACAGCGGACAAGAAAAAAAAAATCCTCAGGAAAGGTTAGGCACTTAAAGGAGATGCGTGTGCATGAATGTGTTTTTCATGCAAGTCTATGGATGACAATTGAATCGCAGTACTTTCTGAAATGTACAGTGCCTTGCGAAAGTATTCGGCCCCCTTGAACTTTTCGACCTTTTGCCACGTTTCAGGCCTCAAACATAAAGATATAAAACTGT
>JAFFST010045892.1:32494-42868 GCA_022414735.1 Noturus placidus | reverse complement strand
GTCTTTTCCTGATGGTGGAGGCATGAATGCTGACCTTAACTGAGGCAAGTGAGGCCTGCAGTTCTTTTGACGTTGTTGTGGGGTCTTTTGTGACCTCTTGGATGAGTCGTCGCTGCGCTCTTGGGGTAATTTTGGGCGGCCGGCCACTCCTGGGAAGAAACACTTTTTCACACCACTGTACCTTGGATTTCTTAAACCCTCTTCACAATGACTCTGTACTCTAACTATATTTCCATGGGTTTGGTTTATGTGGTAGACATTGTGGATTTAGTTTGATTGTGGTTGCATGATTTACTGGTCGCTCTATTGTGTTGACTTGTTTTATGACTTGTGTACAGTATGTAGCACGCTTAACTACTAGTTTTTATTCCAGCTTTTGTGTTTAGTTGGGTATTGCTCTTGATTCAGTTGTCTTGCACTTGTTTCTAGTCAAAGATGGGGCATTTTCCACTGCACACTTATAAAACTAAAAAGAAACTGAGAAAACAGGAACCTGTAGAGACAAATGGAACTTGACGGAAAAGTAACTCTGCTTCTACTATCTGTGGTCCCAACCTTGTACCACCAGATACTCATGTTGTGGAGCTACTGCAGAGGTGCTTGGTCTTCTGTCCAATCTATTAGTCTGCAACACAAAGGAGAGGGTAAAATAAGGTAAGGGAAGTAAGAGACCCAGGTATGGTACGATGGTCCATTGAACTGGATCTAATGCTTCGTTTTTATTGAGATCAGTCAGCAGGCTGGCGAGAACCTAAAAGTTAGTAACAAACCTTCAACATCATCCAGCCAGCCCCAGGAACTGTCTCACCTTTTTGGTCTTAGACCATAAGTAGGCCTCACGTACTGCCTTTTATTTACCTCTAAGTGACCAGCCATGGGGTTCTAATGAGAAGCATTTCCATGCAGCTTTTTGGAGCGAACATGTGCATCACAGTTTCTTGAGTGTCTAGTCTCACTCTGTAAACTTTATTTCTTGACTTGCAAAGATAGTCTTGATCTATAATATGATTATAATTCCAGAGACGGCAGTGAGAGAGGTTTACTTAACAGGGGCGGGAACGTAGCGAGGAAGAAGCTCAGTGGCAAATTTCAGTCCTCCTTCACAACTCTGTGAAGGTGGAGTTCAAAGTAGGGGAGGCGAATGACAACATGCATACAGTACCATGGATCTAAGTCGGGATGAATGAAAGGTTAGAAAATAAAACACCAGCTAAGGATGTATATGTGTGTCACCTGTTACAGATTACATGCCGTAAAAACAAGGCAAAAATGTTTCGGTTAAACATCAATTTGGAAGGCTCTGGGGACATTGTTGCATTGACATTGAGGCTGGTGATGAACTGCTCTAGCACCTTCTCAAGATCTGGTCATTCTGCATGAGTCAAGGATTCTCTGGGTGAAGTACGAGAATACAGACATTGAGTTTGTTACAGGCAAAGGTGAAAGGTTGCCCCCCCCCGCCCCCATCTCTTCTAGTGTCTCAAAGAAGCATTGACTAGGGCGACTTCAATGAAGGCCAACCCACTCAAGCACAGCCTTCCTTAAAGCTAGTTCTCAGGGGGCAAACTACAAACAAAAACATGAGCCAGCTTAGTGCTGAGGCAGCGCCCTGTCCCGGTATGCCTCAACTTCAACCAAATGTGACATATTGGTCAAGGCGACAGTGCTCACATATGGAGTTGAGGGCTGTTCAAAATGGCAATTCCAACAGCTTATGACTCCAGAATTTTAGAAAATGTGTCCTGTTATTAGATTTACAGGCTGAGCACTGTTGCTCCAGCAGTGCCACAAGGGACTGGATGTCTTGGGCAAGAGGACTCTGCTTCATCAACACTTTGCATCATTATCATAGCTAGTCCCATGTTTCGATACCTGTATATCACATCTTGCAACATGCTACATTGAGCAATGAACAGAACAACCCCACCCAAGTGCCATTTCTTCCTGTTGGTGCAAAAGCAGTATCTATGGTTGGTCCTTCAGCGTCTATGGTTGGTCCCTAGACCACACCGCTGGTTCTGAGTCTGATGATGAACTGGCCCTGCACCTTCTGAGTTCTCTTGGTCTGGTCATTCTGCAGGAGTCACAGATTCTCTTGGTGAAGTGCATGAACAGAGGAAGAGCACAAACAAGATCTACCACCACAATCTGGTGTAGTATTGGCCTCAAGTGCCATTTGTTCCTGTTGGTACAAAAAGACTATAAATGGAGTATTTGGTACAGGACTAAAAAAAAAAATCAGTTTTCTTGTGCGAAAAGTTTTCGTAAAAGTTTTTGTAATATGTGCAGTGGAAAAGGCCTTGGGCTCTTATGTGCTTGGATTGTATTTAGCCTCAAATGTAACTGATTTTGGATAATACTGTGTAATAAATTCTTAATTTTAGGCTGCCCTAATCATGGATCAGATTTTTGTTAACCTCTTGGTAAAGATTGCTTTCAAGGCATGACAATGGTGTTTTTAAGTAAACTAGCACGTAAATGTTCTGTTGTGACTAATCTGAGGTATTTTTCTTTTTTTATTATTATTTGCTTGTCCAAATAACCGTCAGCTTCTATGGTTTGTTTGAACTTGAAATACAGTACCAAATGCTGCTTCTTCACAATTTTATTTCCCTTCCTATCTTTTGCTTCAGTAACCATGGCTACAATCTCAGCCCCACCCCTAGGTCTGTGCCCCCTCCCCCAGCAGATGTTGATGACATGCCCAGAAAATGCCCTCAAATTCTGGATGGGGAGAAAGAAGATACAGTGGGCATGATAGGCGGGGAAATTGATGTTGTGGGCGGGGCCCAGGCACAAAGACCTTTACTTTTATCTGACCCTGATGCACAGCACACATTTTGCCTGGATGATGAAGTTTTCCCTGTGACGTGAGGAGCTCCTTAACCCTCTCAAACACACACACACACACACACACACACACACACACACATACACACACACACACACACACACAAAAACAACTATATATTTTCCATTAACTGTCCAAACCCAAACAGCCAACAATCCAATAACAACCAGCTTTATCTATTTAGTAGTATTAAAAATGTATTTAAAAATGCTATATAATGGCTCACAGATGTGGTCAAATTCTCCGAATTCTTTGCTCAAGTGAAAGTGCAATTACGCATCTAAAATAAATACTCAGGTAATAGTTTCAAATTCTTACGTCACTTTAAAGTAAAGTATACATGCTTAAATTTTCTTAGAAATATAAGTATGTGTTTTCTTTGTTTTTATTTTGCGATGAGATTTAATTGAATTAAAGGGTGGCGTGTACAATTAGGTCAGTTACTGCAGTACTTTGTGTTAAATGTCATCGTTACCACTGCTTTCAATAAATAAGAGAACAAAAAAAGGATCTGATGAAATTTGAATACAATTTGTAAATATTATATTACTTTTGGATAACTCATGAAATCAAAATAGTTTTAGTTTGTAGTGGAATCCGATTTCTGGACTGTGCACTCTGATAAACTAAAGCAGGTGCTCATTTGCATGTTATGTGACATCATTCTCAAAGGATTACCGTCTTGTTTCCTGCAGATCATAAATCGTGTGCTTGAATTGGAGTATTAGAATTAAATGATGTCTCATAGAAGTGATCTAGAAAAGCATTTGGATTTTCAGCTTATGTTATACCGGAGGTCTTCAACAAGGGGTCCGCGACCCCTAGGGGGTCCGCGGAGGTACTGCATGGGGGTCGCGAAAGTTTTGGTACCAGTTTGATCTAACACAATTTCATACAATATATAATTAGGGGGTCCCCGCTCCATCTCGTCATCAGTTTGGGGGTCCTTGGCCTGGAAAACGTTGAAGACCCCTGTGTTATACTATGGAATTACAACTGCAATTCCAAAAAAGTGGGGTCGGTGGGTAAAATGTAAATAAAAACAGAATCCAATGATATGCACATTTCATAAACCCATATGTTATTCGCAATAGAACATAGAAAACATATCAAATGTTTAAACTGAGGAAATGTAACATTTTTAAGAAAAAAATATGGTCATTTTCAATTTGATGGCAGCAACACATCTCAGAAAAGTTGGGACGGAGGCAACCAAAGGCTGGAAAAGTAAGTGTTAGTTAAAATAAACAGCTGGAGGTTAATTGGGAACAGGTCAGTAACATGATTGGGTATAAAAAGAGGATCTTAGAGAGTCTTTCAGAAGTAAAGATGGGCAGAGGTTCACCAATCTGCGAAAAACTGCGTCTACAATTTGGGGAACAATTTCAGAATAAAGTTCCTCAACGTAAAATTGTGAAGACTACGAGTATCTCATCATCTACAGTACATAATATCAACAAAAGATTCAGAAAATCTGTGAGCAAGGGACAAGGGTGAAAATCAATATTGCATGCCCGTGATCTTCGGGCCTTCAGTGCATTAAAAACAGGCATGATTCTGTAATGGAAATCATTGCATGGGCTCAGAAACACCTCCAGAACTCATTATCTGTGAACACAGCTTGCCGTGCCATCCACAAATGCTGGTTAAAGGTCTATCATGCTGAAAAGAAGCCAGATTCCATCCCATCTTTACTTCTGAGAAACTCTGGGTATAAAAAGAGTATCGTAGAGAGCCAATCACATTACTGACCTGCTGCCGATTAACCTAATTAGTTGAAAAATGTTCCTCCAGCTGTTTCTTTTAACTAACACTTACTTTTACAGCCTTTTGTTGCCCCTTCCCAACTTTTTTGAGACGTGTTTTGGCCATCAAATTCAAAATTACCAATTTTTTTTCCCTCACTTTAAACATTTGATATGTTTTCTATGTTCTACTGTGAATAACATATGGGTTCATGCGATGTGCAAATCATTTCATTCTGTTTTTATTTACATTTTCACCGCGTCCCAACTTTTTGGAATTGGGGTTGTATTACCACTGTTGATCTTATTGGGGGTCCAAGCACTGCAATTGCTGGAACCCTATTATTATTATTATTATTATTATTATTATTATTATTATTATTGCTCACAATTTTCTCCCTTTAATTTTTAATGTTTTAGATTCAGTCACAAGGCTTCTAGTGTTTCTGATGAAACCGAGTAAGTGCCTATTTTTTGTTTTTGTGTCATCCATTCTGTTGATTTTTTCCTTCTCTGTGACCTGCTGAAGAATCAGTTTTTGCATGTAACTACTGTAACTTCCTTCACTCATGCATCCTAAAAGAGTCGTTCCGATCTAATCTCTAGTCTACATAAGTTTAATGTAGTGGAACACACACTAGCATGCACACTAGGTTTTAGACACTCTAGCATACACAGTAGTATGACGGTGTTGAGAATGTATTTAAAAGATCCTTTCCTAATTGACTGACTTTGGCCTCGTTTCGTTACTTCATTTCCCCTTTCCCTCTGCATCCTGCACTGGATTTTAACCTTTAAACCTCGGCTCAAGGTCCACGGCCTTGGACTTGTGTGTATGCTGTTAACAGCTGTTTGTTCCGCTTCTTTTGTTGTTTACAGGAGCATCAGTTTGACTGACATGCGTGATGAAGAGGAGGATGTGGACTCGCTGTCACCACACAGCCAAACACGACATGAGAGGCTGCACAACCAGTACAACAAACTCAAAGAGGAGGAAGACCAGTGGCAGGATGTGAGTCACATCTGAATGAATGAGTGCTACGTGTAACAGTATAAAGGAAAATAAAAAGAGGATGCGACATATCTGTTCACACATGCAGCCCTGTCTGCTTATGGACAAAACTTCATACATTATCTCCTTGTTTTATATAAGGACATACTGTTAAATAATCAGAGATGGGGTAGTGTGATGCAATCTGTCATCCAGAAAGCACAACGCTCTACCCATCCCTCCATCCTGAAGGCTTATCCGTCTGTTTGTGTGTGTGCATGCATACAGGACTTGGCTCGGTGGAAGAATCGAAGGCGCAGTGCATCTCAGGACCTGATCAGGAAAGAGGAGGAGAGGAAGATGATTGAGAAACTGATGACGTCGGAGGGACGCTCTCATCGCAAGAAGAGCATCAAAACCTACAAAGAGATTGTGGAGGAGAAGTGAGGGACAGTCACTACAATCCTCTTTCTCTTTTTCTGTGTTTCTTTCTATTTTTTTCTCTACATGATGTCTTACCCTCAAACTTTCCTACGTATTCATACTTAATAAGTAGTGGGGGGGGGGTGTAAGAGTGGGCCTGTTGTGTGCTGTGAGTCCTGATTGACCTTCAAAAGCATGATATTGCAAGATATTTCATCATGTTTTCATGTCCTTGGATTCTCATTCAACCTGCATTGTGTATAAAGCATGAATATCAAAGTCGTGTTATTTATTAAGTGTCATAATTATTTGTGCCCTTTTTTTTTTATCTCTCTCTATACACTTGCTCTAGGGAGCGTCGAGAGCAGGAGCTGCATGAGTTATACTGCCAAGCCTCGACTCCCGAAGAGAAAGCAGCCATATTACAGCGCTATGCCCTCCGTTTCACCATCAGCGACGCCATATTGGAGAAACTCCAGCTTCCAAAACTCCCGTCTGTCGCAACACTGCAATCGGCATACGCACTGAACGAAGAAGCCGAACTTACAGAGTCTCAGACATTCGCTGAAATTGAAATAGATTCTAGCAACCAGTACTTTAAACAAATCACACACCCTATTATGCACAGCCACCTCAACACTCCAGATGTATCACCTATCCAAGACTCTAGATCTCCAGACATCCCACTTTATTCAGAAATCCCCCTCTCACTAGTCCGAGACTCCAAAACCACAGCAGTCCAACTTTCTCCAGTCCTAGACTCCAAAACGGCAGAAGTCCAACTTTCTCCAGTCCGTGACTCCAAATCATCAGAAGTCCAACTTTCTCCAGTCCGAGACTCCAAATCGACAGAAATCCCCCTCTCACTAGTCCGAGACTCCAAATTATCAGAAGTCCAACTTTCTCCAGTCCGAGACTCCAAATTGCCAGAAGTCCAACTTTCTCTAATCCGAGATTCCAAATCGCCAGAAGTCCAACTTTCTCCAGTCCGAGATTCCAAATCGCCAGAAGTCCAACTTTCTCCAGTCCGAGATTCCAAATCGCCAGAAGTCCAACTTTCTCCAGTCCGAGACTACAAATCGCCAGAAGTCCAACTTTGTTCAGTCAACGAATCCAAAACTCCAGACATCTCACTCTCACCTTCCCTTGATTTCAGAACCTTAGAAGCCCCTCTTTCTCCCATCATAACCACCAAAACCTCTGAATTCCCTCCCTCGCCTTTTTGGATACCCCCTGCACCATCCAGACCTGTGCCATTACTAACACCAAAACCATACAGCCAGCCCAAATTTAATCAGCCTTCTTATAAGCAAGTTAAGGTAAAACATTTTTTTTTTCTTTTTTAAAATATAAACAATAGCGTTCAAAAGCACTGAATATGTAACGCAGTATTTAAGCCTGAAGTGGGCGTAGCCTAAACAGAACATTTGCATTATTGTTTTTAAAATATGAACTCCTCCATAAAGCATTGGGAAAAACTGAAAATGTCAGTAGTCTGTGAAGTCTGGTTCTGACTGTTAGTTAGTATTTTTTTGTATATGCCTGTGATTATATTCTAACTAATTTAGTCAGTTCTATTTCCCAGAATATAAATAAACTAGAAGCCTACTTTAAACCCTGAACAGGCAGTTACCAAGGATGCCATAAATGTTTGTTGGTAAGCTTTCGGAACTTACTGTATATGCGTTTAAATGATATCCCTTCACTTATTGTGATTTATGTTTGTTTTGTGTGTTTTGGCCAGAATGATGGACTGGTGCGCGTGAATGGTGACGCCATTGTAGAGGACACAAGAGAGAGTCCAGTGAGACCCGTTTCTTTCACCCCAACACCACCGAAACCAAGTCTGTGTCCTCAGCGTTCATCAGAAATCTCAGCAGGAAGTGAAACCTCAGCTCAGGAGGCCACTCGGACCTTACCCATTCAAAAAAGTGAACATGAGAAAGACAGTTACAGCAGTCCAGTTACAAAGAATCCAGAGGACAAGACTTCCAAAACTCTCACAGATTCTGAACTAACAGGTTAGGAGACGTTTCTGCTCTTTGGCTAAGTTTGTGTTGTTTCATTTCATCCGTATATGCTCTAATCGTCATCAAAGTGTGTCCAAAGTGTGGGAATGGCCGTGTGAATGTGTATGTGAGTGTGCCCTGTGATGTATTGGCACCCTGTCCAGGGTCTACCATGCCTTGTTCCCAATGCTCCCTGTGATAGGCGCCAGGTTCAAGTGGCTCAGGGTGTCGTTTCTTGCTTGTCATAGGAAAGCAGACTGTCCCTGCTACAGCAGTGAAGCTCAACTGTGTGGTGAAGACGACCATCGTGACGGAGCTTAGAGAAGCACACTCACTCACCACAATAGACAGTCCTATTGCTCACCAGGTATAGCTAATACTTTTCATTTGGACTAATGCAAGAAATCCTCTTTAGCAGGGGGTGTGTCTTACGTTAGCTTCCTAATTTTGGTGGCCTTTAAACAGTCAGACTAATTCATTTATTAACCATATTAATAAAAGTGCATGTATTGTAAAGACACTAGAATACCCAGGCTCTTAAAGCAGAATGTAGGATATTTAGGCAGATAGATTACAAAATGTAGTGGTAAGAAAAAGTATGAGCAATAACATCTACTGTAGACTTAACCTTTACTTTTGTCACATTTCATATGAATAGAGTTGTGGAAATGATGTATAGTCTGCTCCAAAACTATCAGAACTGCAAGGCCAGTTCTTTTTTTTTTTCTTTTTCTGGCAGTAGACGGAAGACATTTGGGTTTGAGATCAAAAAATGAATATGAGAAGAGAGTTTAGAATTTCAGCTTTTATCTCCTGGAACTTATTGGTTTTGTAGACATGTTAAACGACATAGAACATCGCACATTGTGTATCAGACCACCCAAAGTTGTTGGCAAGCAAAAATATTAGAACATTTGCCTGACAGGTCTTTCTTGTAACCCAGGTGTGTCCTGTTAGATTTATTGTTTGAACAATAAATAGCTCTGAACGTCTACTCTTGGTTTTAGCCTTCAGTTTTACCCGTGAAGACTGTATTTGTTGTTAAAAAAGGATAAACCAACATGAAGATCAGAGAGCTGTCTATGGGAGCAAAATAAGCCATTTTGAAGCTGAGAAAATCGGGAAAATCAATCCGAGGCACTGCACAAACATTGGGCATAGCCAATACAACATTTTGAGAAAGAATTCCTGAGAAAGAAAGAAAGCACTGGTGTACTGAGCAACAGACACCGAATTGGTCGGACAAGGAAAACTACAGCATCTGATGACAGAAACATTGTGAGAGCTGTGGTACAAGAGGAATAAAACACTGCAGGATATGTGTTCTAGGAAAATAGGAAACATTGGGGGGTGGGGAGATTTTATTGTGTTGAGTTAAAGCAGGAAGAACTGATCATAACTGGTAAGATTTCCAGAAATTTTGGTTTTATGGGTAAGAATAAAAATGATGATCAGACGTACTGGGTATTTTAAAAGACATTTTACAAATGTATTGCTATAAAAGAAATAAATATAGTACGTAACATTAGGATGAGATTAGATATTATTCTGCATGTGTTAATATGAATTCTGATACTTTTGAACCGTGAAATCATGTCACATTTCCCTAATGTTTAGATGAGCTGTTCAGATGGATTAGGCCAGAAATCTGATGAGATTTCCTTCACTGAGTCCAGAAATGCTGACGTTACCTCTTACTCACTTACTCTGTCAGGTAACAGAACTATATTACCCACAGTTCCTTTGCTAACCATTTAAACTCTCCTCATTATCAACTCTCTTATAAAATTTGAATTTACTTTGGATCACCCTTCAAATTTTGAATGATATTCCTCACTCTGTGAGGAATGCTTTATCCCTGTTTCTGGATTTCTCTCTGTTCATTTGCTGCCTCTGTATTTATTTTTAAAACCCATCTTTTCCCCCTCTGGCTGTTTTTTTATTTATTTTATTGTGTGTCCTTATATATGTGTGTGCGTTAGATCCCACACACTCCTCCAGTAGCTCTAGGTTACGCTGGGAATTCTTCACACCTGCAGGTAAATCTGGCTCTAACAAGGAGGTTTCCTACCCCAGCTGTGGGTCAGAGTGGAGAAGGAGGGCGCATTCATCCACCTACTTTTCTGTCGCATTTTGTCCTTCGTCAGGGTCCAATACTTGTTGATCTGTCCATTCTTAAATATTTTACAACCGGCATTGATGATGATGTATGTATGTATGTGTGTGTGTGTGTATATATATATATATATATGTATGTATATATATATGTATACATACATACATACACATGCATACATATATATATATATATATATATATATATATATATATATATATATATATATATATATATAT
>JAFFST010045892.1:2544-19120 GCA_022414735.1 Noturus placidus | reverse complement strand
TATATATATATATATATATATATATATATATATATATATATATATATATATAGTGTGTGTGTATGTATGTAGTCACTGTATAATTTAACAGGGACTCCAGTACTTTAGGTGACTTTTCTACCCTATAATAGTTTATTCATAGCTGTAGTTGTTAATCCAACACTATAAGCGAACACAAAGTGTAACAGTAATGAATAAGCAATGATTATTTATTCTTTCAGGCAGTGAAATGTCTCTCGGTTGTAGCTGTACTCGCAATACAATACAATTACGAAAAATATGGTGAAACCTTCCAGCCTTTACGCGTTTTGCCACATTTAACATGCGCCAAAATATGCCAAAAGAGCGGTCTTATTTCCGATTAAAAACAGCAGATGGAATGTGTGCAGGTGTTTTGAACTCTCTGATTATAACTGACGCTCTCTAGAAGCCCCGCCCCCTCCCTCCAATTTCACACTAGTAAAGTTTTAGCCCGTGCTTGAAAGATAGGCTAATGTGGCGCCCTCGCTTTTGGTCAAGTTGAAGGGAGAACGAAACTTTACTTGCTCGAAATTTGCTCCAGGGGCGCACATTCTGTAAAAAGATTACCTCATGAGGAGGAAAACAGTTTGAATATGTCTAATCAGCATTGTATTCACTAATTCAACACTTCCATTGTGAACTTCGACACTGGGCATTTTGCTGTGCGATGATCACGTGCATTTCGATGTGTTGGACTTGAGTTGAGTTACTTATGCGAAGTGAAGGGTTGTTACTGATCTTCAGAAGTGAACAGCTACAGCTGCATGATTTGTGAGGATTGGGCGGAGTTTGGTAAATTACCCATTATTCTGTCCTTTATTCAATGAGGAACAGTACTGAACCCTAAGTTGCCCCCAATGGCAAGCTAGCACCTTGCATGGAAGCTCTGCTACCATTGGTGTATGAGTGTGCACTTGTAAGTCGCTTTGGATAAAAGCGTCTGCTAAATATGTAAATGTATTATTATTATTATTATTATTATTATTATTATTATTATTATTATTATTATTATTACTACTAAACGGTATGAAACTTTTATTCCCCACAGCTGCTGGTCAACCCACCATGTTATAAAGTCATTTTGCACCTGAATTGAAGAGGAACTGAAATATTTGCCAATCCCGCAGAAACCTGGGCCATCTTCACTATGAACACTTAATTACACAAAATTCTATTTCATTACATTTAAAAAAAAAAAAAAAAAAAGCACAAATCGCCTTTTGACACAAAGAGATAAAACTGGATGGTGGGGTATTTGGATGATATTTATGTGTAAAGCTTACAGGTTTGTTTTTTTTTAATTGCTGAAAAAGCATCGGTCAATACTGAAGCCACTTTTTGAAAACTCTTCAGACAGTCTGCATTACCGACATGCATCTTGGCCAAACAGTTCATCTCAGCTCCAAAACTCACTCAAACCACCAAAAGCCTTCATACAGGTCTCAATAGAAGCTCGTTCGACCATAACACTGGCAACTATTCTCACACATAACACACTGACCTAAAAAAACACTAACACAGTTTACATAAATGACAAACTTTTATCTTTGAAGTTTGAATGCTTTCTTGCATAAATCAGTATTTTATTATAGAATAAGAATAACACCTTTTCACTTTATTGACTGTACTAAAGTAAAGAATGAAATCAGAAATGCAGCTTCAATATCCTTTATTCTTTCGATATGTTTGCATATAGTAATGTACTAAATAAATAAACTAAACTAAATAATTTAAAAATCAAATTCCTGAAATTCCAGGGCTGCAATAATAATAATAATAATAATAAAAGATAATCAACAACATGTATAGTATAATCAGTCATACTGTACAGTACCGTGAGGGTTCTAGTTCTCCCTCTCTTCTGCATTTGGCCAAGTTCTCATCTTCTGGCAATGCATCTTGGAAAGTATCTTCTGGAATGTCAAATCCAACCCTGGCAGTTGTCAGGAGAAGTGTCTCCATACCCTGCATTCATGGCATCCAGTAAGGATGTCAATCTGGTCATATCATGTGGATGAACTTTCCACCTCAATGCAGAGAAAAACTCCTCTGTCGGGAGAGTATGGAGGCAGGAATAGTATTGACATGCTGGGATGTGCAGCAAACCAGTCTGTGACTGCAGCGGAGTGGTGGAGTTCCACATTATACCACACAGCAATGAAGGTAGGGGAGTTTCTTCCCCCTCGTTCCTCCGCTGGCCCAAGTCGATTATGCAGGACATCCAGAAAAGAAATGAGCCTGACTGTATTGTAGGGGCCAATGAGTGGTCTGTGTAACAGCAAACCATCACGGGACAGTGCCGCACACATTGTGATGTTAGCTCGCTCCACGGATGCACTCCGTCCAATCACATTTCTTCCCCTGCGGCGTGTTTTCGCCAGGTTCAATCCAGCTTCATCCAGCTTTGTCTGTTTGGTAACGAGACCAAAAACAGGACACTTGGGTAGGCTTTCAATCGAAATTGCAATCAGTTGTGTTTGGAATCATTCAGTATTCTGCTAAGAACTTCCATATATTTCATTCTGGTTACTGCAGAAATGCACGATTTGAAGGCGTTTTTAACATTTTTGGGAGAAGTGTGTTGGCATTGGAAAATGTGCTGGATGTAAATTTCTAGTTTTGCAGGTGGTGGAGTATGAATGAGAAAAGAGTTCATGGATTTCGGAGACCGTGGTCACCGAATGCATTTTGTGTGAAAAATGATTGACAGTTTGGTCCGCATGCACTTCTGTTTTGCTGACCGTGTGAACAGTTTTGACGTCAGTTTGGACTAATACATGTCAGCAATTGAAAAAACAAAGCAAAAACGCACCTGTAATATTTCTGTGGAAAAAAAGAAAAAAAAATCTTTCTAATGGCAATAATTTTAATCACCACTTGCATGAGCATGCACCGCGGTTACCAAATCTTAAAAAGTCGCTAGCTTATTGTACAAAGTGGCGCATTCCACTCGCGGAACTTGGGTAGATAAATTAGCGAATAAAACACTGACGTTTTTTTTTTTTTTTTTGGTTGTTTGTTTTTTAAACTAAATCCCGTTATCTAAGCGTGTAATCGAGACGGTAGCTGAGCGACATGGCTGTGGCATATTTCCATCGGCGGTTCTTGCACTTTAGACTTTTTAATTTACAAACCTTCAGCCACTGACGACAAACAGATGGGAAGAAACACAAAGATAAGCGTGATAAGCAATGATTATTTCAAATGTATCTGTTTTGCTTGGAAATGTAGAAAGTCCGAGTATCTGTCAAACCTACTTGGCTTCCTTTCAGACCTCGAGTGCACGACCCTTTTATATGACCTAAAAGTCTAGTGCATTTATCAGAAGTAGGAGCTCATTTAGGATGCACCTTGAAATTTTAGTCCCAAATGGCTCCCTATTGCACATGGTGCACCATCAAGCATGTAGATGTTAACTTATATATTATAACGTACACTTGTAAAGCAAATAGTGAGTTATTTGGGGTTAATTTCAGATTTTATTTTTATTGTTTTGTGCAAATTTGAGTTTATTTTGCTTTATATCGCCATAATTGTAGGCACCATATGCTGCATTATTCTGTGAATGAATAAAAAGGAAAAATCCCGAATATCTCCTTAAAGAACATAAAGCACTACAAAAGGTGTAGAAGCCAATAGGTCATACCCTAAATCCTATACCCTATGTAGTGCACTTACTTATATGGGTATTGGAAAGCCTTTTAGGATTCAGCCAGAGACTTGAATGGTTTTCAAAAACAATTTATTGGTTTGTTAACTCGAGGTTTTAAGTTAATTGTAGTGTTGGACTGTTTTTGAGTATTTCCTCTTAATTTTTTCTTCCTATTTATGTTCTCTTTTATCATCTCATTTTGATCAAATGTTAGTTTGCTGGGTTTGTTTGTTTATTTTTTGAAATGCATGATGTTTGAAGTCTCATAAATACTGGATGAATATCGATGATGTCCATCGGGTTGTTCCGGCCGCTTCAGTCCGTTCCGTTTTCACCGTCAGTTGCTTGAGAAGGAACAAGATTTGTCGTTTTTTGGTTTTGGAGAATGTTTTCTATTTTTCCAGACAGCTGTCGGTCATATCTTATTTCCATGCTGTGCCTTAATATGACTGCACACTCGCGTGGTCGTGTACGTGTATGCAACATCCAGAGCTTTGTAGAGCTATTTCGCTTTCATTTTCCAGGTACATACTGTGCTATATACTGAGCAAAATTCTCTCTTAATCCAAATGTGCTTTGTTCGTAAACCTTGTACATGGCAAAAATCATAGTGTTGGGTTAACTCTGAATGTATTTGGTGTCCAACTGGACTTTACACATTGATGGATATTAACATGTTAATGTACATGGTAGTTTACACAGCAAGGTTTCATTCAGGTTCTTGGGGTTCGTAAGCCTACGTTCTTACATTACTTTTTAAAGTTAGCATTGTTTACGTAGTTGGACAAACCATAAATCTATTAGCTAGCCTACTAGGCAAGTAAAACCTTCATGTTTTTGTTGCCCGGAAACAGACTATTTGAAAAAGCAGAAGCTAGCGTAATGTAATAACGTATGACGAGCTACTTAGCTTGTCAAGTGACTTAATAGAGATGAAAGGGAACTTTATCCTCATTAAACAAAATGTGTAATGTAGCACTTCATGTTTGCACCCTCCACAAAAAGTCGTTAGCCAACGTTTTTGTGTACTAGATGTGGTATTCCGTCCTTGCTGTTCACGTAAAACATTTCTCTCTTTGTATGTTGAACCATGACATACCTGTGTGTAGTAAGCAGCAGAGCTTTATCCCTCTACTGCATGAATAATCACATTTACATTAAAAAAATATGTTCTTATGGATTTTTTTTACTTGAATTAGTTCAAGAGTGGAAGGTAGTTGGTAAATTGTAGCCATATGGCAACAATGTGCAATGGTGGAAAGTATCATAGAGTGAAAAATATTTCAATTCCAATTACTGCATTTTCCAGAAATAATAAAAAAAAAACTATAAGTTGCGGGGGGGGGGGGATGCCACTGAGTACGGTAAACATGTCAAAGATATATCTCCTAGAAAGGAATTACAGTTGTAATAATATGTGGATGGATTTACTTATTCAAAATACATTTAAAAAAAAAAAAAAAGATAAATTGATCCTAATATATTTTGGGTGAAGTATCTTTTTAAATCTTTCTTTTGAATTCTTATTTCTTTCTGATGAAACATAACATTTAGAACATAAAAACAATTGCAACAGTTTTTCTTGCTTTGAGTGTGAAAAATATAACTATACTATTAAAGAAGTGTACTGACTTTAAAATATTAAAAATATATAAACTTGTTTATATGACAAAAACATACACGTTAACTCGGATAGTGTTTCAATTTTTTCCCTTTATTTAGTTTAGCCTTAATATTGAAAAATGAATAACGTTTTGATAGCCCTTCAAGGATGGCCTTAACCATGCCGTGTGACTGCAGGAAAGGGAGTGCAAACAGCACTTCCTGGTCAACTAATATGGCATTGTTTTATATTTTGTTGAGGTTCAGGTCCTCTTTGTCCAGTTACATAGAAAAATAGTAGTTTTGTTTTATTGCCCATCAAAAAATTGGAGATAAATTCATTGTTGCCATATGGCAACAGCATGCAGTAGAGGGATATGCAGACTTTTGTGCTACACTTGTTATTTTCCTTGATCTCATCAGTGTTTTCACATACATGCGTATTCCTGATTCCAAAAAAGACTGTCTGGTATCCATGCACAGTAATTAATCCGTCTAGTCGATGTGTGTAGTGCGGCAGGAGGTGAGATTTGGAACGAGTTACACACACTGTAGTTATAGCATCGAAGTAATGCACCACCGTGAAGCATGTTGTGTATCAAATGAAAACATTTTTTTTGCTAGTATCTGTACTGGGCAATTACGAAATAAAAAAAAACTAGTCCCAGGCACCTGGGCTCCTGTTTTTTCCACCCATGGTTAATATTTACAAATCGTAACACTTGGGCCTCAATTGCTGTGCAAATACAAGTTTAAATAACCTTCATAGCCTTCCTTACTTTACCTTCTGTTCTATTTTGAGACTGAAAACAAGTCTAAAATCAGGATGTGTCCCAAACACTAGGAATTGATTGTAGAGTTCTTATTAGAATCCATCACAAATATTAAAATGTCATTTGAAACACAACGAAAAGTCACTTTTAGCTATTAGGATCAGCTAGTTAATCACATAATTATCGGTTAAAGAGATGTCTACAGAAATGGTGAAGCACATTTAGCTAATCCTTACTGAGGGAAGATGGAAAAGATAAAAAAGATAAACAAATGTGACCTCGACCTCTATGTTTTTTAAATAATATAGCTAATTTGAAACTGTTTGAATATTCGTAAGCAAACTTACATAAGGTTGCTCAAGACCTTATGATTTGGATTTGAGCTGTTTCTAGTAAGAACACTGACTAGACATAAATACTAGTGATTGGGACATGGACTGTTTCCACGTCTATCAGGTCTGCTGTTTATTTACTTTGCTAATCTCTAATTACGATATAACTAGTAGGTTATTAGCAGGATTATGTAGCTGATATGGTTTTGTTACTCAGAGAGGAGTTAAGTTGCTGGCGAAAGTGCCCTGTGCTGAAGCTATATATTTATTTGATCATCTTAGGACGACCTAACGAACTCGACAAGCCCTCCATAAGCAGTGGGTTTTATAGCAAGTGTATGTTTATATAAATAAACTATTTTAAATGTACCTCCGTGTGTGTGTTTGTGTTTTTTTTTTTTGGGGGGGGGGTCCTATTCTTTATTAACTTAATCAGTTCTATATGTTGTGCATGATTCATGATTTCCAAATTCCAGCTATTCAGAATGTTTTAATGTGTAAAACATTACGAAATTTATTAAAATCGTCACAATTACTTTCAAAAAATAAATAAATAAAGAATTGTCATATAAATATATACGAAGTCGTGAATTGAAAATAGCAGTCATGAATAGATCCAAATGGATAATAAAAATGAAACATGAAGAATTAATTCTAAAATAGAAATTAAATATAAAAACTCCACAGTTGCTAAAAACAAATATTAAACGTCATCTCAGTGTCAGTATATGAATTCAGTTTCAATAGATTTAATAATATGAATAAAAAGATTTACAATTGCTCAAAATAAATGCAAAGAAAGTCTATGAAAAGGTTCATAATTACTTGTTTGAAATGTTATTAATAGTAAAAGGCAAGCTGGAATTTCTAAACAAAACTAATTTTAGAAAAAAACAGAAATTACTAAATTAATAATTTACTCAATTACAGTCAAGTACATTTGTTCTTGTGTCATGCATAAATGCAATTCTTTCATTTCTACACTTATTCTCGTGCATTACATTAGAATGATGTTTTTTCATTAGAATATAAACACGGTTTAGGAAATAACTATGAGCGATCATGTAATTAAATTCCCCTTTGTCACATTTCTGAGAAATTAAAAGTACGCTTATGTTTTAAGATGAAAAGTGAAGTGTTTTCACTTGTATACTATATAATATACATAAATATGTGTAAGCCTAGTCTTTTACCTTTTGGGGGTGAAAATCACCAAAAGGTTTTTATAGTTAAGGGTCCAAGCACCAAAGTCAACTCAGACCTAATGTGTCCTGTTGGTGAAAAGTTAAGGAATAGAAACACTACAGCTCCAAAAATATATATTATTTGAACATTTTCAATAATGTGAATGAAATGAATCCATACTGAGGGGGTCAGTATGGAACTTCTGGAGTACATTTTACAGTCAAATTTGTTCCTTGGCTACAAAAAGTTTGCCATTGCTTTACAATACAGTAATAACACACCCTTAAGTGTTAATATAATATCCTGATGTGGTGAAAATAAATATCAGTTTGTACAGGATTTCAGAGGAGGGATTTATTTAGTGATCATTGCTGCCAAAAATGTTCGATTTTGTTGTGAATTTTTTCAAAATTTGGCGAAATCGCATTTGCGCAAAATTGTATAGCACGGTCTTTCGCAGTGATGTTTGTTGGGAAATGAGACCTTTTAGCTGTACTCATGTTCGACGCACGTGAATTGAAGACGGCTTTTCGTGTCATGATAACGTCACGTGACGTGTCTCAACCCAAACCTGCGGAAAACCTGCGGTAATTTTGAAAAATCGCAAGCTCCTCCGAATCTTGCGGAGTTTGCTTGATTTTGTGTTCATCGTCGATCGTGAAATCACAAAATCCTGAAAGGACTGAAATGTGAGCAGTATGAACTATTGTTTACGCTGTTTACATGAGGCAGTTCAAAATTTTTCATCATTGTTTACTGCTTCTAACTGAGATGACAGCATTAACATTAGCTTCAGGTTTTTATTATACGATTATATATACACAACAATATACAGTGCTTAGAGCTTATTTAAAGATGTAGATGAACTATTTATAGACCATGTCAAATAAATTGTTCCAGGAACCAATAATACACAAATAAATAAGCTACATGAGTGGGTTGGGTTGTGAACAACCTTAGAGCGAAAACCTTTCCACATGCCATCCATTGCTTTTCTGTAGAGGACTACATGTGGCTTCAGTGGTTGAGCAGAACTCACCAAACTTCACTAATGATGATGAAGCATGTGAACTGGACCTTTCCACCAGATTTTTCTCTTCTTTAGTTGGTACTTGAGTCCCACTGGCTGCACGATCTTGCCTGCGCACTTTAGCACGCCTGTTCTGAAACCAAACCTGAAAGAAAATCCATATGACCGACTGAGAAACCATGCATTATGCTTTTTTTAAAAAAAAAAAAAAAAAAAGCACTTTTTTCAACAATTTAGACCCCTCTGCTGCCTTAGAAGTGAATTACTATTTCAGTGAGCATTGACATCATCTTTATTCATAGCAGCTCAACGCTTCTAGTGAAATTAAATGTCTTGTGAAGGATATTAGCGGTGAATTTAGTAATGCAGTGTACAATGATATCAGTAGTTGCTTTGAAATTTTAATATCATAAAAAGTGATATGTTGCCAACCTGATATAGAGTCACATATAATAAAATAACATGCTACCTGGACACGAGCCTCAGCTAGGTTGATCCTGCGGGCAAGCTCCTCGCGCATGCAGATGTCAGGGTACTGAGTCTCAGCAAACACGTGCTCCAGTTGCAGAAGCTGCGTGTGCGTGAAGGTGGTGCGTGTGCGTCTGCACTTGGGCGTCCTGCCAACATCTAGAGCATCGAGGAGGTTAGAAAAGAAGGGGTAACATTGCGATATTGTGATATAACATGTGATATTACCCTTTTTTATTATTGATTATTTGAAACAAAGAGTAAAATAAAATTATTTTTGGTCTCTGACAGACCAGAAGGAAAAGTGCAGAGTAGAGGTTTGCCGAAACAAAGGGAAGTCAAAAGCACAATGGAACAATTGCGCATACAAACACAAAATACATAAAATACACATAATATACATAATGTATATAATATCATATAGGCTTTATAAAAGAACTGCACACCACAGACAATACATGGGAAGCTAGGGCCTCTCTTAAAATGCCCTCAAAATGAAACAATGGCTATATACATCAACAGACAGATATGTTTCCCTACGCCTTGTTGATGAGAAAGATTATAGGAGAATGACCAGATTGGTTCAAACTGACAGGAAGGCTTCAGTAAGTCAAATAACCACTCTTTACAACCGTGGTGAACAGAACTGCATTTCAGTATGCACAACAACTCAAACACTTAAGTTGAATAAATAATAAAGAAAATAAAAAAAAATATTACATTTCCAGTGCTGAATGAATATGTACAGTGTTGAATGAACTCCTGCAGTGATCGTTGTTTATTAACTTTGTGGATATTTTTTAGCAGTTAGGTGTTTTTACCTATTACGCAGCGGGAGTTTGATCGATTGTCCACGATGCAAGGATATGGTGGAAGAACAGGAAAAGCGCTGCTCTGGATAAACTTGACCTGAACTCCAAAGGGATGACTGGAAGAACTGAGGTCCGAAGCAAGGCTGGCCTTTCCCATCAGGTACTGCGGCTCACAGGCTGCAGAGTCCAAGCAGGAGAAATCCATCGTAGAGAGAAAGTAACACACTTTCTGCTCCTTTGGTTTAGAGTGGCGCTTTTAAATGTCACCTGCTTTGTGACTCCCCCAGTGCAGTGTTTGCATGACAAAAAGCTCACAGCAGCAACCAGCCTTCTCAATCACTGCGGGAAACCAATCAAAAATGTCTTCTTACTTATTAGTAAGAACCTTTTTGGTTACATCAAGACTCATGGCACTGTCCTTCACTATTATTTAATATTTTATATATATATATGTTGTGATTTATTGTTTCCTTGAATGGTCGATCAGATTGGCAGCTATGGATACTGAAATGAGACTTTTATTATATTATTATTATTATTAGTAGTAGTAGTAGTAGTAATAGTAATAGTAGTAGTAGTAGTAGTAGTAGTAGTATTGTTGTTATTATTATTATTATTATTAGTAGTAGTAGTAGTAATAGTAGTAGTAGTAGTATTGTTGTTATTATTATTATTAGTAGTAGTAGTAGTAGTAATAGTAGTAGTAGTAGTGTTGTTATTAGTAGTAGTAGTAGTAATAGTAGTAGTGTTGTTGTTGTTATTATTATTATTATTATTATTATTATTAGTAGTAGTAGTAGTAGTATCGTTGTTATTATTATTATTATTATTATTATTATTATTATTTGTGCCCTGCAATGGATTGGCACCCTATAGGATAAGCGGTATAGAAAATAGATGAATGTATTATTATTTTTATTATTAGTAGTAGCAGTAGTAGTGTTATTATTATTATTATTAGTAGTAGTAGTAGTAGTAGTAGTAGTAGTGTTATTGTTATTATTATTATTATTATTACTATTAGTAGTAGTAGTAGTAGTAGTAGCAGTAGTAGTAGTAATATTAATTTAGTGACCAACTCAACTACATTTGCATTTTGCATGATGAGACATACAATATTGTTCAAAAGTCTTGGCACATAAAAAGCAGTGCTGTGAAGAAATGATGCCTTCAAAAATTATATATAAATGTTTCTAAATTAAAATAAGCAAAGCCAATATTTGGTGTGACAACCCTTTGTTAAAAAAATTATCAGTAGTCTCAAGTACAATTTGTGCAGTTTTATAAGAACTTATAAAGTTTTAAGTAAAGCTTATAAAGCTAGTAAGTTTTACTGAGCGTCTTTGAGAATCTGCCACAGTTCTTCTGCAGACTCTGTCACATTTGCCTCTTCTTATCCTTCTTCTTCCTCTTCTTCTTCTTCTTATTATTTGCATGAAAAACACAGCAGTCTGAAAAGTGTTTTTATGTCATAAAATTGTAATATGTTGCTTTCTTTACTGACATACAAATGGAAATATAAAATGTTTTTATACTGATGCAATAATGTAGAAGTCATAAAGTAAACATCTATAACAAATCTATAAAATAAATAAATAAATAAAAATAGAAAACAATGTGCCTAATTTGTTTTCATAGAACTGTATGTACAATTTAATGTTTATGGTGAGTCTTGGGTAAATTGCTGAAGTGTAAAACAGTATACAGTACACATGTACACACACACACACACACACACATACAATTATTTGTGTATATAACTATATATTTATTAATGTGACATGCACACATTTATATTTCAAGACTACTTCTCGTTGAGTGTAAATATATGTATATATTGTATCTTAATTATTAGCTATGTTTTTTTCTATCCATATTTTTATTTCAGCTGTTTGCTATATGTAAGATGAATGATGCTAAACAGTAAATTAAGATGATTGATGATTGACCTCAAAGTGCCTGCATCCGGCCATGTCATCCATCATAACGCTCATATGAGAGGCTCGAACTGCACATTATAAAGCGCACAATAACCACCATTGTGAAGCGTAAAACCGGAGGCTGGTGTCTGGATTAAAAAGGACATCTGCCTAAATGCAAATTCTGCCCATGGACAATCAGAGGTCATAAAACAACATGAATGGATAAAAAGATAATGTTGTGCCTTTCCATTCAGCTCATAAACTGAGGTTATGATTCATTAAAATAATCTGCAGGCTGGTGATTAATGATGTCTGTTTGTCTGATTATAAACAATGAATTATACATAAATCAGGTTTGTCTTATTGTTCCCTTTGGAAAATGCTCTACATTGACTGTAAGTACTTACAATCTAGAAGCACTATATAAGTAGCTATAATGGTTATAATTGACAATAATGATTTATTCATGTATATGCTTTGGTTGTATACAGACTCAAAAAAGCTCAATGACTTAAAATCATCTTTTGAGACGCCATGTTTATCCATCCATCCATCCATCTTCAACCGCTTACCCCTTTTCAGGGTCACGGGGAAACCTGGAGCCTATCCCAGGAGGCATCGGGCACAAGGCGGGGTACACCCTGGACAGAGTGCCAGTCCATCGCAGGGCACAGTCACATACACACTCATTCATACACTACGGACTTATTCATTTCATATTTAATGCAGCAAGTTTGCATGTACAGCAAATTATGGGCCATTTTTAGGGGCCATATTTTCCATCATGGATGAAACTTCTATGGCTCCCTGACATAACACATTTCGCTCAGCGTCTTTCAGTCAAACAAACCGTTTGACACATCTCTGCTATTGCAATATAGGTGTATGGTACGTCCAGTAATATGTTTTAACAAATAACAGTCCGACTGTGGGCTCTTATAATATATAATGAGGGATGATGAACCTACGTCATTACTGCGCGCCATTGTTTTGTCTTGCTGACGTCATTAAATCGCGCAGGAATCTACTCATCCTTGCTAGGGCGACATATTTTGTAAACGATATATACATTTGCGTCATTCGAGCGGCAAATATGCGAGAAACTCCTTTATCAAACTGCGAGAGAGTCTTTCTTCTTAAATCTATCGAGGCAAAAAAGGTAAAAAATAAATAAATAAATGACTACAATGCGCATAGTGACAGCAAGTTAACTGAATTTTCTCGCTAGCTAACCGGCTTTGCTCTGAACAGAAACCTAGTCCCAAATGGCCTCGTGCTCCCTATATAAGCGCACTGCATAGGGCATGAAATAACAGCTGTGACACTCTGTTTAGTGCCCTAGGTGTTCAACGGGGGAGTCGATTGAGATTCTGTTTATAATAGACAGAGTAATGGTTTTCAGAAAGTTTTGTGATTTTCACATTTATTATTTATTTCACAACTATTATCAAAGTTATTTTGCTTATAAACAATAACAGTTTTACTTTATTGAGTTTTATTTCAATTAAAGTTGAGAAATGTAAAAAAAAATAATAATATGCATAAATTTTGAGTAGTTTGTAAAAAAAAAAAAAAAAAAAAAAACAACAAAACGTAATTTTTAAATAAAAAAAAAATTTTTTTTAAATACATTTATACATTCTGTAATTTTTTTTTGTTTTTGTTTATATTAGAGTGAATGGGGTCCCTGAATATAAAAATGTTGTACATTGACTTATTTTGTAAATTGTCTTTATGAAAAAAATGTGAATGAACAAGTCAAAAAACATTTATTTATTTATTTATTTATTTATTTATTTATTCTGTTTAGCGCTTGGATGGAAGGCAAACCTACGACTACCGCAATATAAAAATCACATTTGGGACAGACTACGGCTGCTGTACGGTCTGTCTGGGGAAAACGAGGTGATGTACTGTGGCAACAGTTGAGGTCATAAGTTTGTCTTGCAGAATCTGTAAAATGTTCATCTTTTATTTTAAATACCAAGTGCAATCATAAAAATAACTTCTTTTTTTCTTTACTACTGCCCTGAATAAGCTACTCGACATAACCCTTTAACATACTGTATAGTCTACAAGGCACAATAATAACTGAATTTACACATGAAGCAGTTCAAAAGTTTACATACATACGCTTGATTCTTAATGTGTTTCTGTTCTTCAGAAAAATCCACCAGGTCGTGCATCTTCTGCATATATGACAACCCTTCAGTACTAAATGGGGGGGGGGGGATAAGATCTTAAAACAAAATACAAATTTACAACGATCATCCTGTTAAGGTTTACACCCCCCTGGCTCTTAATGTATCGTGTTGTCTTCATGAGCATCGGTGAATGTTTGCACTTTTTGTAATAGTCGTGTACGGATCCTTCAGTCGAACTCGGTGTGAAAAGATGGATCCGAACATCATATAGCCGCTGTTGGAAAGGGCTCGAATATGCAGAAGATGCTGGAAAAGTAAAGAATGTGCAGGACCTGGATGATTTTTCTGAAGAACAGTGGGCATTTTAACTGCTCAGGACAAACAAGGGACTCATGAAATTAACAACTATCACAAAACATAAACACAGTCGTGGATCATTCAGGTAACGACACACACAACATAAACACAGAATCGCGCGTGTGTAAACATTTGAACTGGTTCATTTGTGTAAATTCAGTTATGATTGTGTCTTGTGGACTATACATTATGTAAACTAAATGCATACATTTTTATGATTGCTCTTTATTTTGCAGATTCTGCAAGGTGTATATAAACTTATGACTTCAACTGTATTTTTGTGTGTGTGTCTCCTCAGAGTGTTGGCTCAGGTGTCATGTGAGTTGGTCAATCCAAAAGATGCACGTCCCACCGAGGGCCTCATATTTTTTAACTTGGAGCTTTCTCCAATGGCGTCGCCTGGCTTTCAGTCCAACAGGTACGTCACCTCAGCATGAAAATGACTACGCATGCATGCTCGTAAATGTATCCTAAACTGCGTTTGTTCTTGTAGAAATGTCATAGAATTGATTAAGTATATGATCCTTACAAGTTACATTTCAGCTGAATTTGGGGAAACTTCTTGAAGCATTCGTTATGTTGAACTATTTCAGTTGCTTTTGTTTAATTTGTTCAGTGCAAACAGCTGAAAGTCTGTACATTTTGACAATAAACCTGATTTCCAGTGGGGGTTGAATCATTTCGATTGCAACTGGGTGTTTGGCGCTCACCATTGTGTCGTCTCTTATAGGCACTCGGAGTTGTTAGTGACACTGAACAGGCAGCTGGAGAGATGTCTCAGGAACTCCAGATGCATCGACACGGAGTCTCTGTGCGTCATCTCAGGAGAAAAGGTGACGCGTGCAGTGATTTTTTTTCAGTCAGGGCCATCTTAACGTATTTCACATTGACACTGTGTTGCATCATGGCACGCTGGATCAAACTTCAAATTTAACTGTAGGGAGGAATAACGACTGCGACTCTGGGTTTAAACCCTGTTGAAAGCGCGGACCCGATAAGTCGAAGTTGTTTAACCGCGATCATCATGTTCTCGATCCGATCGGCAGGTGTGGCAGATTCGAGTGGACGTTCACATTCTGAACCACGATGGGAATTTGATGGACGCAGCGAGCGTGGCGGCCATATCGGCCCTGAGTCACTTCAAAAGGCCAGAGGTTGCCATCCAGGGCCAAGAGGTCACTGTGGTGAGTGTGAACATATTCTAGTTTTATAATAAATTGTCGAATCGGTTGAGTATATATTTAACCAGTCAGGACTGCGATATTTTATAATGCTTCATAATACCTTAAGTCATCGGAGGAGCTTCTTCGGTATCTGCTGAACTTTCTCAGAATTTGAACACTGTGTAATAATCGCCTGCGATGTCTGAGAGAAGTAGCAACATGTCAAGATGAGTCGTACTGCTGTTACACCGGATGACTGCGATGTTGTTTGTGTGTTTAGTTCAGTCCGGAAGAGCGGGATCCAGTTCCGCTGAGTGTTTACCACATGCCCATTTGTGTGAGCTTCGCGTTCTTCCAGGAGGGGTAAAAAAAAAAAAGATTTCTGTATTTTTGTTCACGATAAATTGTAGCTTTTTATTTTTGTCCCTAGTGTTTTCATCACACTTAAGAATTTCTAGACATTTCAGTCTATATCGCGTAAAACATGTCCTCATCCTCACTGTTTTGTTGTGTAGCACGTATTTGCTGGTGGATCCGTGTGAGAAAGAGGAGCTGGTCATGGACGGTCTCTTGGTCATAGCCATGAACAAACACCGAGAGATCTGCTTCATTCAGTCCAGTGGAGGCATCATGCTACTCAAAGACCAGGTAGAGGAGGGGGGTGTGTGTGTGTGTGTGAGAGAGAGAGAGAGAGAGAGATATGGAGGTAAGGACAGATGAACCAAGGGGTAGATGAACAGGGGGGAGCAAAATAACAGAGTGAGAAAGAGATGGATGAACAGAGCACAAGAGAGAGCCTCCCTGATGGATGGCCCGGGAGAGAGGGAGGGAATATTGACTGACAGAGAAAGAGGGAGAGAGAAAGATGGATGGACAGTCGGAGATGGAAAGAAAGAGAGAGAGAGGGAGGGTGGGAAAACTGACTGACTGAGAGAGGGAGGGGAACTGACTGACGGAGAGAGGGACCGGAACTGACTGACGGAGAGAGGGAGCGGAACTGACTGACGGAGAGAGGGAGGGGAACTGACTGACGGAGAGAGGGAGGGGAACTGACTGACGGAGAGAGGGAGGGGAACTGACTGACGGAGAGAGGGACCGGAACTGACTGACGGAGA
>JAFFST010045889.1:76025-89418 GCA_022414735.1 Noturus placidus | reverse complement strand
TTCTGAGTCTGGTTCCTCTCAAGGTTTCTTCCTCTTAAAACATCTTAAGGAGTTTTTCCTTGCCATTGTCTCCACTCAGTGTCTTGCTCAGTTGGTTCTCACTTTTTTTTGTGTGTGTACTGTGTTTATATTCCTGTAAAGCTGCTTTGAGACAATGTCTATTGTAAAAAGCGCTATACAAATAAAATTGAATTGAATTTATGCCCGCTTGCTGATCGCCTGACCTTTTGAATGTTATTAGACAACGCTTTGAGTACTGTTTGGATTTGCCTGCCTGCCTCTCTCTTTAATAAACAACTTTAACTGCACGTGCATCCATCCTAAACCACCATTACAAAGATTACGTGACGATTATTCTCATTCTTTTACTACGATGTAATGTAAACCTAAGACACAATGTAAAAAAAAAAAAAAAAAAAAAAAAGACAAACATCGTCACGTCTCCGCGTCGGAGGAGAAGGAGGCTGGACGCAATCGCAGTATGAACAGTTCTTTATTTACATGAGAGGCAGGCAGTTTAATCCAAGACGTAATCCCAACAGAGGTAATCCATAACCAGGCGAGGGTCAGGCGATCATGCAGAGTGCTCAACAGGGCTAGGCAGAAGACGAGGTCGTTGTCACGGAAAAACGGGGTCGGTAGACTGCTCACGAAACGGGATATCAACGAAGCTAAATGCTAACGGCTATGGCACAGATATACGCAGACGGAGGCTCTAGACGGGTTAGCGGAGAAACCCGTCTAGACCATACTAACTCGGACAAAACCAAACTCCATGTCATTGGAGTCCGCTACGGAGACGAGCAAATGCAGTGCGCATGCACATCTTCCGGGGAAGATATGATGATAAGATATGATCAAATATGATGACTTTCATGAGAAATAAATATCTACATTTATTACTGCATGGACAATCCTAGCTGTAATGATCAAATTAATCACTGGTTTAATTTAACAAAATATGACACTCATTATTTATCAGTGCATAGAATAGAATAGCAGTTGATCCAGCATGACCTGTTATTTTATTTATTTCAAATATCGAGCTCTGATACATACTCCTTAATGCAGCCACGAGACACTAAACTCGGGTCATGACATAGTGACGTGTGTGCTGGATGTAAGTGCTTTTTTTTAATCATGCTTTTAATTTGCTATTTTGATTTGTTGAATGAATAAAATAATAGGAATGCATCCTGTAAAGAAATCACGGCCAGTTACTGGGGGCTTGCACTGTGTTCATATCTGCTATAGATAAGCGATGTCTCTATGCTCCATTCAGAGAAAAGTCCTGGTGGTCAGAATCGATCAAACTCCTCCCTATGTATATAACTCTCACGTATGTTCTGAATATTGGTTAAATATGTAGTTATATCTGAGGTCTGAATACCGATGGCAGAATTTCAGTATTAGATACTCGCTAATTCTGAGTATGGCGGAAAAACAACTAAAAATAAAAAACAACGCTGGAAGGTATTTAAATTTAATGAGAATGTAATGCAATTGTTTTATTCAAATCCAGATACAAGCTGCATGAAATGACCAGGTAAAAACAGCATCTTAATGATGTAAAAACATACTGGCATTTCACTTAGCTCAGTAAGAACATGTCTTCAGAATCAACACAGGAATGTTTATCCCCGTTCAACCCATTTATGGGTTGTGGTGTTGCTACATCACTAAGACCCCAACTCCACCTGGTCCATTCAGGGATCTTACGTCTGGATTCTACTGAGATTTTGTTTCTAATAGGATACTCTGTTTAGAATACTCTGTTTTGCATTAACATCTGAAAAACTGTGATTTTTTCCCCAAACCCGTTACAGTCAGTTTATATCCTGTATAACTATGATTTGAATTGATCATTAGAAATTTAACAGGATAATCCCATCACTTTCCTCTACAGTATTTTTTCTACTACAGTATTTCTTGTGCACCATATGACATGGGACTCTACAATTTCTCTAGAAATATTCAAGAATGTTATTTATTTAAGATATAATAAAGAACAAATGGTAGTTTAATGGCAATTTAAAAAAAAAAATGATGTTTAAATAATGTACACGGTTGAGTGCAGGGTTGAAAATGATAACAGGGTTGAAAGGAAACTGTGACATGAGACTTATTATGCATTTTTCTTTAAATTGTCTTTAATTATGGGGTCACTTTCGCTATTTTAGCGTTAACATTTGCTAATTCGTGTGTTTCCCGGCCTTAGTGTTTACATTTAGCAGAGTTTACTGCTGTTGCTCTTGGTGCGGTTATGCCAGAATTCTCTTTATATTGAACCTGGAGGAAACCCAGGTTTTCTTTTACGCATGAAATGTTTCTAAATAGTGCAATAGTTTGCTTTTTGTTTCTCTGGTGTGTCCAGAATGCTGCTTTGTTGAATATCATTTGTTTACTTCCGCCTAAACAATTAAGGAAGGAATTAAGTTGGTTGTTCCTCGTTGTTGCTCCAATCTGATGTGCTTGTACATGTTCAGTCTGACTGTTTGGACATTGTTTTTCTTGTTTGGGGCCAGCTGGTATTCTTCAATCCTTTTCATAACTGATTTCTGTTCTCTCTGTTAGTAGGAGCTGAGGGGTCTGAGGTGAGGAGGCTGGTCACCGGGTGGTTGGTATGCCTCCATGCTGGTGTGGTCATGTGGCTTAATCGTGTGATTCCGGACCAGGTACCTGGATACCCTACTTTCGTGTGATAAGACCTAGCTCTGCTCCCCTTTTCATTTATTTTGCATTTTGATCCTTTCACTCTTTAATAGGAATCTCCTATGTCTTAATTGAATAAACCTTACAGTATGCATTAGCTTCTATAGAGTTTCTTTTACAATATCTTTCCCCCTACAGCCATGTTTACCATTTATATTATTTAAAATAAGAGGTTTATTCCTCTTAAAACATCTTAGGGAGTTTTTCCTTGCCACCATCGATAAATTTGCACCTTTAATAGCTGTATACCATGTTGATATTTCTGTAAAGCTGCTTTGAGACAATGTCAAATAAAATTGAATTGAATTGAATAATCAGACACACCTGTTCCCAATTACAATGTAAATCACACCACACTACTAAAGAGACTCTCTCACACACACACAGCCATTGCGAAGTATACGTTCAGTTACATTTTGTCTCTGCCATTACCAAGCCTTGATACTTTGTTTGTTTATTCTGATTTTGACTTTGTTCTTGTTTTCATCCTTGTCTTTTTGCCTTGCCTTGTTTGGACTGTTTGCCTGATCACCTGACCTCTGCCTGGCTATGTTTATTGATCCCTTGGACTTGTTTTTTTTTAAACTGCCATAGCTGAACTTGCTTCCATCTCAGCCTCCATTATGTGACAGAATATGTCACCCATAATATGGAAGCAGCAGGAAAGCAAAGGAGACATCGAGCTAAAGTAATAAAGAACACCATATCGAAACTAAATTCGATCAATCTTCCTCAATGGGTTGCCATGGATCCACCAGAGCCTTACTATGGAGGTTTTAGCTACCCTGGGTATTTTCTGTTCGACTGCCAATTACATTTTTTGAACCTCATGCTCCCCAAGCCTGTCCAGAGGCAGTGGCTGGGGTTCATACTGTCCTGGCTCATTGGGCAAGGTTGCCAGTGGGCAGAGCATGTGGCTGGTACAGAATCCAAGGGTCTTCACAATGCAACTCAGTTTTTGAGACTATTGATAACGGAGTTTGGGAGTCCAGAGTACACCCCCAACCTGGATGAGTTTTTGGAGAGGGCCAATCTCATGAGAGAACCTGCGAGGCCATTCACCACCTACAACAAGGTGATCGCTTCCTCAGAGCTCCAGTCTGAGACCCACAAGGTGGTCTCCCCTGCATAGCCCCAGCCAGAGACTCAAGAGGTGAACTCGCCTGCCAAGCTTCAGCTGGAGGTCAATGTGACGACCTCCTCTCCAGCGCTCCAGCATGAGACTCACAAGGGGGTCTCATCTCCTTAGTTCATGCATGAGGTCAACAAGGTGAACTCAGCTCCAAAGCCTCAGTCGGAGGTCAACATGGTGACCTTCTCCTCAGAGCTCCAGCAAGAGACCAATGAGGTGGTCTCATCTCCAGAGCTCCAGTCAGAGGTCAACATGGTGACCTCCTCTCCCGAGCCACAGCCAGAGGTGAATGTGGCAACCTCATCTCCAGAGCTCCAGCCAGGGACCAACAAGGTGGTCTCCTCTGCAGAGCTCCAGCTTGAGACCCTCAAGGTGGTCTCCCCTGCAGAGTTCTTGCCAGAGGTCAACATGGCAACCTTATCTCCAGAGCCCCTGCTTGAGACCCACAAAGTGATCTCATTTGCCAAGCCTCAGCTGAAGGGCAACGTGATGACCTTATTCCTGAACCACTACCGGAGGTCAACGTGGCACCCTCATCTCCAGAGCTACAGCCTGAGATCCATGAGGTGTTCTCCACTGCAAAGCCCCTGCAAGAGGTCAACATGACAACCTCGGCCCCAGAGGTCCAGCCTGAGATCCATGAGGTGGTCTCCCCTGCAGAGCTCTAGCCAGGGGTCAACATGGCAACCACATCTTCAGAGGTCCAGCCTGAGACCCATGAGGTGGTCTCCTCTACTGAGCTTGGGCCAGAGGTTAACACTGCGACCTCTTCCCCAGAGCCCCAGTCAGAGGTCAACGTGGTGACCTCCCATCAGAGCTCCAGCATGAGGTCAATGAGGTGACCTCCCATATCAAATTCCAAAGGCTGACGAGACTGTCTCCTAAGCCATGTTCCAGTCTGAGGTCGAAGAGACAGTCTCCCAAGCCATGTTTCAGTCTGAGGTCGAGAAGACAGCTTTCCAAGCCATGTTCCAGTCTGAGGCTGAGGAGACATCCTCCCAAGCCATGTTCTAGTCTGAGGTCGAGGAGACGGCCTCCCAAGCCATGTTCCAGTCTGAGGTCGATGAGACTACCTCCCAAGCCATGTTCCAGTCTGAGGTCGAGAAGACTGCCTCCCAAGCCATGTTCCAGTCTGAGGTTGAGAAGACTGCCTCCCTAGCCATGTTCCAGTCTGAGGTCGAGGAGACAGCCTCCCAAGCTATGTTCCAGGCTGATGTCGACATCATGCTGAGGACGTTGCTCTGCCTTTGTGCTCCACAAAAGACATTGCTCCACACACAAAAAAGGCAGACGAGACTGCCCACCAAGTCAAGACCCTATCTAAAGCTAATGACACAACTTCCCAAGTCTAGGTCTTGCAAAGTGACCCCGGCGAACTGTTTGCCTGATTGCCTGACATCTGCCTGTCTGTTTATTGATTTCTGCATGGTCCCTTGGATTTGTTATTTTATTAAACTGCCAAACCTGCACTTGCTTCCATCTCAACCTTCATTATGTGACACTTTCCACCTCATGCCTCACTTATTTTCTCTCTCTCTCTCTCTCTCTCTCTCTCTCTCTCAGAAAAATGACATAAAAATAATGAGAATTACTGAAACACGTCTCTGTAAATGTTTGTAAAAGTACAGCTGATTTATACACAGAGTATTAACTCATCTAAAGTATTTTATTTATATTACTGACAGCGATAAAAGAACAGATCAATGACCTCACGTTTGTTTAAATCAAACAGTTTATATTCCACATCTATTACATTTACATAATAAATGTAACTGTAAATGTAAATTTAATCCCATGATTGGACAAAGTGTTTTTTAATGTTGAAACTCAAGGACAAACAAGAGAAATAAACCTGTTCCTGCAGTAACACACACTTATCAAAAGAACATATTAAAACTATTGGAAAAGTGGTGACCTTTGATTTTAAAGGACGTTTCAGCAGAGCTGGACTGGGCTTTCTCACCTTCAGGGTCATGTTGTGCTTCTGCAGCTCACGACAGAGGATCTCCAGCTTGCTTCTTGCCAGGAGACCCTGGCTGTGCTTTAACTGGAGCTGGTCCCGCTGTTTAACCAGGAGGCCTTGTCTCTTCTTAAGCAGCTCGACCCGCTCGCCCCTCTGCTCCTTCACCTGCACAAACACACACACACAGATCACTCCAGACGTTTAACCTTTAACTAACCCAGGTTTTACTTAATGTGCTGCTGAAATCAAAATTGTCATTCCCCTGTGTTATACTTCATATTCAGTCATAACCAATAAAATACTCTGTATAACTATATGTCCCACCCCAGTGGCATATCTTGCTCTACAGTAGTAGCTTGTTAGTTGAGGAAAAAATATCTAGAGTTTATATGTTTAGAAGAAAGTAGAATCTGTATGAGATCAAGGTTACGTGTTTTACCAACCTGGATATTTTCATTTCTGGGATATATTTCTTCCTTAGAGAGAGCGAGAACGCAAATCTGTGTTTCTACACTGTCAAGGCTTCATCATCAGTGAAAGTAAGTAAAAGTCTCAGGTTAATCTGTTTGCTCCATATTCAGCTAGCTTGCTAAGCTATATTCTGTATTCTATTTGTTTGTCTCTTCACTTTCACCACATTGTTCTTGTTCGTTACATCCCTGGATATGTTTTTTGGCTTTCTGTGTGTGTTTCTCTCTGTCTCTCTGTCCCTCCCTGTCTAGGATTTCCTGGAAGAAAACCAGATGCAGTGTGGAGTTTGGTGGATCGGGAATGATGTTATCTCTTTAGAAGAGATTGTTGGTGACATTTGAGCTCATAGTGTCCTATAGACCTGTTAACACCTGACACCCACTTTTACATATTTCAGCTTTATGCTAGCTTTGTATATTCTTTACTCTATTATGCTACCTTTTGTACTCTATTTTCAGTGAGAGGTTGAACCTTTCAATACATTCAGGCTTTATAACTCATGTGTATGAACTGTATGTGCCCGTTGTCACTGTATGGGAAACTGTAGGGGAATGTGCATTTTTTTGGGGATTCATGCCTTTATATCTGCTGAAAGGAAGGCGTATGCTTTGCTCCTTGGAGCTGGACACTCACCAACTCTGCATATTTCCTCAACACTGTCTCCAGCTTCTCCTCCGGTGAGATGAGATCTTTTAGGCTTTGCAGCAGGAGTGAAGCTTCTGTACCTGTACAGACACAGCAAAGTAATGAACAAATGGGGCAGGAGAATAAGGGAAATAAACACATGTTTTAGCATGTACAAGTCAGAATGAAATAACCATGAGTTTAATAACCATGGGCCATGTAATTCTGGGTAAATGTTGGGTCCTTGAAGGGCATATTTGGTGAAATATGTTATTACATTGTGTGTAGGCTTATCTACATTTTCATTCATGATGGTTTTCTGTTGCACTACATACAGTATACTGTATGTTTTAATTGTAATCAATAAGCATGTATGGTGAACATGCACATGCAATAATCATTCATTCATTCTTCATGAGTAAGCGCCCAATCCTGGTCAGATCCTTCACACACTTGCAGCATTCACACACTCATTCACACCTCAGGCAATTTAGCAGTCGGTCTGGCGTGTTTTTGGGGAAACAGGAGAACCTGGAGGAAACCCACACAGACACAGTGAGAACATGCACAGAAACTTACAGCGGCATGGTTTGATTATTTTTTTTCATACATGAATGTTTTTCCATTGAAAAACTGGTTTCTGTGGTGGCACAGTGATTAAAGGCTCTGGGTTACTAATCATTAGGTCTTGAGTTCAAGCCTACACTGTCAAGCTACCACTGTTGGGCCCTTGGCCAAGGCCCTTAACCTTAATTGCTTAGTTGTATAAATGAGATAAATGTAAGTCGCTCTGGATAAGCGTGTCTGCTCAATGCTGTTAATGTAAATGGTTTCATAAATATCAGCACCTTTAAAATTTATATTTTTAGCTTGGAGACTGATCGTGATCCACATCTGTATGCAGAACATTTTAAGCTCCTTCATATTTTCAGTTTTGTGCAAATAGACCACCCGCATTAATTCTGAGCCCAGGTTCAAATCTGGACACCAAGCTTGCTGTCACAAAACAGTGCTTTTTTGTGTAGATTTGGAGGTATGTTTGGCTCATCATCTTGTTCAAAGCTCAATGTATGGACAAGTCTAAACCGTCCAAATAATGAAAAACAAATAAACCTGTAGATGGTAAACACTAAATAGTTATCTAACACTTTCTTAACATTCACAGTAATTCTAGCTACTGCTCCCTGTCTCCTCCCTTATATTCAACAACTCCAAAATGTCAGAATACTGTATGTTGGACTAGTTTCAGGTCTTTTCATGCGGTTTTTGAGTTGCAGTTGTAGGCACTCACCAAATCTACCTTCAAATCATGTAATATCTTAAGTGTGACTTTAACCATGGCATAGATGCTGGTGCCAGATGGGCTGATTTGAGTATTTCAGAAACTGCTGATCTCCTGGGATTTTCACACACTACTCTAGACTTTATCTAGCGTTTACACAATATAGTACAAAAAACAAAAAACATCCAGAGAGTAACGTTTGTCAGGGGAGGAGAATGTCAAGACTGGTTCCAGCTAACAGGAAGCCTACAGTAGGTCAATTTTATCTAAGTTTTAATGTCCTTCCTATGTGTCATGAGAAGTAAAATAGATCAGATAGAAGAGCTGGCAAGTCTAAATAAATCTTAATGTAATTATGGGCAAACTATTGGATCTCTCTAAGCAAACTCGAGGCATAGGGTTTTTTTTTTAAATTTCTTTTTGTTTTTTAATAAATTGAAGGATTACACACACAAAAATCCTAAAATAAATTTTAACTAAAGAAGATAAAGAAACAAAGATAAAGCATGTTTCTTACCAAGCCCTTCAAAGAGCACACTGGCTGTCTGTTCTGTCTCTGGGCTGCTGCTCACCGCCTTGGCCATGGTCTCTTCATCCAGGTTCTCTTCATCTTTCTCCAAGTCGGAAATCTTCTCTTCCATCAAGCTACATGCAGAACCATATGTGTTGATAATGTCCTCTAGCTGTCTGCTGAAGACTTCCATTGGGTCCACAGGTTTCTCCTCAAGACCACTGACATGGTTGCTGATGTCAGCAGATGGCTGAGAACTGTTCTCCATTATCTGAAAAACACATTACCCCCCCCCCCCCCAATGGTCTGTGAAAATGGAATAATGGAACAAGATGGGCGAGAAATGTACAAGAAAGCTTAAAGTTTAAAAGGACCATGGAATTATAGCACTAAAAGGGACTTCTTGTTCATATAAACTCCATTGAATTTGGAGAAATTGAGTAAGAAACTGAAATGTTGTTTATCCAGTGGATTTATTGCCTTATTGCTGCTTATCACATTACAGAGCATTTTTTTCTACCCATCACCCCTCAGCCACATGGTGCATAGTCCAAACACCTAGCTCTATTTATGGAGCTTCTAAATAGGGAAAAAACAAGATACCCTCAGTGACTCAGGCTACTACTTTATCCTAACTGGCAGTCCTAAATGGGAATTTATTGTTTACGTAATGAAGACTCAAGCAACATTAAATCCTGATCATGTTTTTTTTAGGTTTGAATTTCTCCTCTATACACCGTGTATCATGTAATTTCAGTATACAGACAAGAGACACAATGTCACACCTCGATGAGAAAACCATCACAGCAACAATAACCACTCTATAATATAACATGAGCAATGTCTAGATATTTAATTAGTACAATATTAAAACTTTGCTCTGTAAAGTTTTAAAGAATACTTACAAAATCTGTAGCTTTTCTGTTTAGAGAGGACGAGAGGTTAATGGAGCAGTTTGTCCACACTACCAGCGGAGAGAAAAAGGTGAAGAAATTCCAGAAGCACTGTGATGGCTGAGACAACAGCTGTGACAGACAAGTCCCTTAAAATAACCCCTGACTGGAACATGACTCCGGCCACTGCAGAGATCTGGCCTCCCCAGGAAAACTGGCCTGCTCAGGCTTTTCAGAATTTCACATGAGGAGCTCGTCATTATGACCTTCAAAGTTTCCCAAAGGACATTTTGGACTGACACCATGTTTCCAAAGACGTATGGGGCTGCGATAAAGCCTAGAAGTCTCTTTTAAAAACCATGAGTCATTAAAGTAGAAATTGCACTAGAATGAGCATCTTTCTGAAGGTTGATTAGATTAGATTAGGCTCTTAAAATTGGGCATCTTAAAATTTTCACTTTTTTCTAAATATCACTTGTCCATGTGTAGGAATGCCGTCAGTAAAAAGATCCTCCAATGTTTTATACATAAACAGCAAATGCTAACCTGCATGTCTAAAATATTTAAAAATAAAATATTAATTAAATATTTTTTAAAAATAAAAATATAACTATGACTAAAATTATTTTTGGACAGTTTAGGACAGCAGCTGAGGTAAAAAAAAAAAATCAATAAAAATAAATAAATAAATAACCTTATAATAATAACTAAGGTGTTCATATGAGTCTGGTGCAAAAATATACATTTCATCTGGAATTTTTGTTCACCTTAAACTGACTGTATATCAGCGGGGATGCTGTGCAAGAAATTGTTCATTTCTGAACAACACTGTTTCCGATCAAATAAAATAAAATAAAAATCTAAGTCTTGTCGTTAAGTGAAATGCAACACATTGGTGCTCAGACTGGGTTTCTGAGTCAGGAGAAATATAAGCAGTGAAAAACATACAGTAAGTTTTTATAACACATGTCTTTGTCCTGCCTCAAGCTGAAGTGACATTGTTCTTATTAAGCAAATAAACAAGTATTTTGTTTTCCCCATACTCCCCTAATTTACATATTCTTGTAAAGACCCATCAACGGCTGTGGCTCAGTCGGTAGAGCGGGTCTTTACAAGAATATGTAAATCATAGGGTTGGATGTTTGATTCCTGCCCCGGTCGACTCCACATGCCAAAGTGTCCTTGGGCAAGACACTGAACCCCAAGTTGCCCCCGATGGCAAGTTAGTGCCTTGTATGTCAGCTCTGCTACCATTGGCTGTAGATAATATTGCTAAGGTAGCCTTCTTTCATCTCAGAAATATCTCTAAGATAAGAAATATACTATCACTACATGATGCAGAGATATTAATTCATGCTTTCGTTACCTCTAGACTAGATTATTGTAATGCCGTACTGTCTGGATGTTCTAGTAAAAACATAAAGAAACTCCAGTTAGTCCAGAACGCAGCTGCTACAGTTCTAACTAGAACCAAGAAATATGACCACATCACCCCAATCTTATCCACACTACATTGGCTCCCAGTTAAATCGCGCATAGATTTTAAAATACTATTATTAACCTATAAAGCACTAAAAGGTCTCGCACCACAGTACTTAAGCGATCTTTTGGTCTTCTATGATCCGCCACGCCCACTTAGATCCATAGATGCAGGTTATTTGACTGTACCGCGAATAGTGAAGGCTACAGCAGGGGGAAGAGCTTTCAGTCATAGAGCTCCACAGTTATGGAACAGTCTTCCATTTAGTGTTCGGGACTCAGACACAGTCTCAGTGTTTAAGTCTAGACTTAAAACGTATTTATTCACTCTAGCCTACCCTGACTAGACTTTCCATCATGATAAATCCCAGTGTTAACAATCTTTTCTCTCCATCTCTCCTTCTGCCGAGCTACATATGAGTTGTTGGAGATGTTGGAGATCCTGGTCCTTTCTGCTCTCCGGACCTGCATGATCGGTCTTGGAGGTCCTACTCTGGATGGAGCTCTCATCTGCTCCAAATCCAGACTGCTGGGACAAAGGCTTTTCAAAGCCAAACAGATTACATTTAAAGCAATAATTGTCTCTATATGAATGTCTGTTGTTACCCAGATGAGGATGGGTTCCCTTCTGAGTCTGGTTCCTCTCAAGGTTTCTTCCTCTTAAAACATCTTAGGGAGTTTTTCCTTGCCATTGTCGCCACTCAGTGTCTTGCTCAGTTGGGATAATTTCTCACTTTTACTGTGTATGTACTGTGTTTTTTCTCCTGTAAAGCTGCTTTGAGACAATGCCTGTTGTAAAAAGCGCTATACAAATAAAATTGAATTGAATTGAATTGGTGTGTGTGTGAATGGGTGTAAAGTGCTTTGGATAAAAGTTCTATATAAGTGTGCCATTTACCATTTATCTTGATCTGTCTCTTTTGGCTCTATCACTATAATCTGTTCACTATGTGTGTAAGGTTACAACAGGTTTGTGTGTGCTGGTGTATTTATTCTGTAAAATACCTTTCCCACATCTGATAATGTTTTTGATCAGTTTGTCTTATTCTTATTCTAAAGGTTCACTGAAATAAACTTAACTGTAGTTACAGTGGGGGAAATACGTATTGAACGTGTCAAAATATTTTAAGTAAATATATTTCCAATGAATTCACATGGAATTTTCAGCAGACACCAGACTTAATGCAAGAAATGTGGAAATATAAAGAATTCACAACATTAAAGTCCACAAATAAAGTTATGTGTTATAAAGTGGAATGACACAGGAAAAAAAGTATTGAACACGCAAAGAAAAAGAAGTTCGCAAAGTAAGGCAAAGTAAGAAAAGGAACCACCTGAAATCCGTAAGTAATTATACCCCTTATCTGCAAAAATTAATATCAGCTGGGTTAATAAATTGATGGTCTATAAAAAGACTTTTTGTTACCATGGTGTCACACAAGAAACATCTCATGATGGGTAAAAGGAAAGAGCTCCCCCAAGATCTTTGCAACCTTATTATTGCAAAACATATTGATGGAATCGGATACAGACGTATTTCAAATCTTCTGAATCTTCCAGTAAATACCATTGAGGCCATTATCTGCAAGTGGATGTGTGTTTGGGGTCATTATCATGCTGGAATGTACTCCTCACCTGGTTGCCACCACACACTTGACACCATCTGAACCAATCTTGGTCTTACCAGACCACAGGACATGGTTCCAGTAATCCATGTCCTTAGTCTGCTTGTCTTCAGCAAACTGTTTGCAGGTTTTCTTGTGCATCATCTTTAGAAGAGACTTCCTTCTGTGACGACAGCCATGCAGACCAATTTGATGCGGCATATGGTCTGAGCACGGACAGGCTGACCCCCCACCCCTTCAACCTCTGCAGCAATGCCGGCAGCACTCATACGTCTATTTCCCAAAGACAACCTCTGCTGAGCATGTGCACTCAACTTCTTTGGTGGACCATGGCGAGGCCTGTTCTGAGTGGAACCTGTCCTACTAAACCGCTGTATGGTCTTGACCACCGTGCTGCAGCTCAGTGTCAATATCTTGGCAATCTTCTTATAGCCTAGGTCATCTTTATGTAGAGCAAAAATTCTTTTTTTTCAGATCCTAAGAGAGTTCTTTGCCATGAGGTGCCATGTTGAACTTCCAATGACCAGTATGAGGGAGTGTGAGAGCGATGACACCAAATTTAACACACCTGCTCCCCATTCACACATGTATATACAGTATCTCACAAAAGTGAGTACACCCCTCACATTTGTGTAAATATTTGATTATATATTTTAATGTGACAACACTGAAGAAATGACACTTTGCTACAATGTAAAGTA
>JAFFST010045889.1:52306-67464 GCA_022414735.1 Noturus placidus | reverse complement strand
CACTTAGCTCGAGCTGTTTTGCAAGGAGGAATGGGCAAAAATTTCAGTCTCTCGATGTGTAAATCTGATAGAGACATACCCCAAGGGACTTACAGCTGTAATCGCAGCAAAAGGTGGCACTACAAAGTATTAACTTCAGGGGGCTGAATAATTTTGCTCGCCCAATTATTCAGTTTTTTTATTTGTTGAAAAAGTTTGAAATATCCAATAAATTTCGTTCCACTTCATGATTGTGTCCCACCTGTTGTTGATTCTTCACAAAAAATGACAGTTTTATATCTTGATGTTTGAGGCCTGAAATTTGGCAAAAGGTCGAACAGTTCAAGGGGGCCGAATACTTTCGCAAGGCACTGTGTATATGTGTGTGTGTGTGTGTGTGTGTGTGTGTGTGTATATATATATATATATATATATATATATATATATGGATATTCTTTTTTTTAGAAGCACAGCACATTTTTCTGCTTACAGTAATAATATCTGGCTGTGCTGAGCGCTCTTACTGGTTTCCATTGGGAGCAGACAAGGATGGGGGAGGAGTGACAGGGGGCCCAGGTTTAAACACAGACGAGTAGTCTGGCCCAGAGCCTCAGTTCTCCCGAGCAGAGCTTCTCAGCCACTTATTACACCGGCTCCATCAGGTATTATTTTTCAATCATGTTCAACATATTTTCCAGGTTATTTGTACAATAACTGGATTTATTATTTACTGCCCAGTATACCAGTCCTCCTAAAGGGCCAAGAAATTACATTCATACATTTATATTTATGGTATTTTAGCATACGTGCTTATCAAGACCGACTTACATTCATATCATTTTACACAGTTGAGGGTCCAGCAGTGGCAGTTTGGTGCTGCTAAGATTTGAACTCATAACCTTCCGTTCAGAAATCCAGCAGGAGATAAACGCATCGGTTAAAGTCCCCGTGAAGTGCCTTGAAACGCAACTGCATTTACTCGATGTGTTGACGTAATTTCTACTGAAACATGGAGGTCAGGATGGGACATATTGTGTGTGGCTCCGCCCCCTTTTTAAATAGCCAATAGCGTTTAGCTTGCCTTACAACCCTGGCTAAGTGATAATTGATAGTTAGTACCATGGATGTTTATAGTATTGGGGGTGAGACAGTTCAGATTCTAAAGAACATTTGATTGGACAGAAAATCTGATGAGAAGCTGAAGTGCAGAATGATTTTGAAATTGTTGATCCGTTTTGGTGGTGGAGAGTCTGTACTGTACTTTAAATTATTGTAATCTAATGTTGAATGCATATATCTTTTAATTGTGAATGTTATCATTGTTTTTGGAGCACACCAGCTTATAGATAACCTCAAGGTTGTTAATATTCATACTGAACATCAGACCGGTTAAATTTTGAAAGTGCGATTGGTTGGGAACAAATTAATTGTCAGAAGAATTTTGACCTATGTTTGAAATGGTTTATAGATATAGTCTGTAAACCATTATGAACACGAGCTATGAAAAAGCTGCAATTGTTTAATTTCCTCAGGGAACTTTTCATTCCATTGTGTTTACACTTGAGTGTGTGGGAGGTAAAGGGCTTCCTCTTCGTTAGTGGATGATGTCCCCGAGGAGTGGAAACAAACACTTGTTTTAAATGTTCTCAGCAGTGACTTGGCAGGTTTTATCCAGCGAGTCGTTCAATTAATTTACGTTCATTATTTATGTGGACTTATTTTTAGTCAACGATTATATAATACGAATTTTTGTAAATAATCATTTATAAGTCTATACGGGTATACTTTATTAAAATAATCATCAGTTAATACATATTTTGTTACTTTCTTAACTTTATTTATTGATTCTTTTAATATATTTTTTTTATTGAAGTCAAAGTTCATGATTTGATAATGTTAACTAAAATAGTAAACGAGTAAATGAGTTAAAGCAGAGTTTCTCAAACTCAACCCAAAACACGCTTTATAATATAGGACTAGTGTAACATTTGAACATGTTATGATGTCAGTAAAACACATACATGTAACCTAAGCCACTAAAGGAACATTCCTCACACTGATTCAGTGGGAAGTGTCTAGTGGAAAATAATTCACGCCAGTGATGCGGCCCGATGCGAAGCAGTAGGAACCTGGGTAATACGTGAGCTCATACACTTGTGGTATATCTTGCGTATATCTGGAGCTTCACATCTATATGTACATTCACTAGAGCCAAAATATCACTGTCCATCAGGATTTTAAGTCGAACTGTACAAATTTTCAGCGATTTTATGCGCAGCAAAATTAAGCACACTGAAGAGCTTTAGTTGTCTTAAAAATTATCAGCTGTTGTCATAATTTTTGTTATGAGCCACATCTCAAAATAGAAACTCTGACCTTACATTAAAATATATTTACTAATCTAGAAAATCCAGAAGACTGATAAATGAAACAGACTTTTAGTGGGTTGAAGGTTTTTAAAATTCATATTAGTATTAGTACTAATATTAGTATATTGAAAAAAGACTAGTCTGAATGTGAGTATTATTTCGAAATATTAGCAACAATCTGACAGTTGTAATATTAATTTGTACAATAAATGAAACAAAATGGGAAATTTTGAGTTTCTCTTTTGACCCCATTTGTAAATCGAGCGACTTCTAGTTTGCAAACTCCTGAGTTAAGGGAACTTTAGTGTAGTATTTGATTTATTTTCTGCCACTGAAATGTACAGATGACATGTATATTATGTATTAATTTGTTCAAGCAATGTTTAAGTAGTTCATTTAGGACTTATATAGGACTTATATAATGTACATATCTTTAATAAAAAACCAAGAATTTAATTTGCAAGTTTTAATTTATTTGGACTTTTCTGTAATCAACACAAGGTGAAAAATATACATACAGCACACTTAATATTTAGTTGAATGCCCCTTATCAAGTTTCACCTCAAGCAGAAGCTTTTGGTAATGATCCACCAGCTTCTGGCAGAATTCTGGTTGGATATTTGACCACTCTTCGTCGAATTGGTTGGTTTCCTCTCAATGACATTGGTTGGTTTCCTGCCCCTGACTTGAGTTTTAAGCACAGTCCACAAATATTCGATAGGGTTGAGATCAAGACTTTGGGAAAGCTCATTGTTAGCCTGCTATCTCCATTCCACAATTTTTTCAATTCATTTCAATTTTATGTGTTTGGCACTTTTTACAATAGACATTGTCTCAAAGCAGCTTTACAGAAATATTCAGTTCAATTCAATTCAATTTTATTTGTATAGTGCTTTTTACAATAGACATTGTCTCAAAGCAGCTTTACAGGAATATAAACACAGTACACACACAGTAAAAGTGAAAATTAATCCCAACTGAGCAAGACACTGAGTGGCGACAATGGCAAGGAAAAACTCCCTTGTGTGTTTTAGAGGAAGAAACCTTGAGAGGAACCAGACTCAGAAGGGAACCCATCCTCATCTGGGTAACAACAGATATTATTAAAGTGATCATTATTGATCTATATGTAATATGTTTGGCTTAGAAGAAGCCTTTGTCCCAGCAATCTGGATTTGGAGTAGATGAGAGCTCCATCCAGAAGTAGGACCTCCGAGACTGATCATGCATATCAACACAGTATACAGATACTGGGCGGCTGTGGCTCAGTTGGTAGAGCGGGTTGTCCACTAATCTGCTAATCGTGGGGTTGGTGGTTCGAATCTCGGCCCGGGTGATCCCATGCCGAAGTGTCCTTGGGCAAGACACTGAACCCTAAGTTGCCCCCGATGGCAAGCTAGCACCTTGCATGGAAGCTCTGCTACCATTGGTGTATGAGTGTGCACTTGTAAGTCGCTTTGGATAAAAGCGTCTGCTAAATGAATAAATGTAAATGTAAATGTAGATAGTAATGGTGCAAATTTATCTCAACTGAGCAAGCCACAGAGTGGTGACAGTGGCAAGGAAAAACTCCCTAAGATGCTTGAGAGGAACCAGACTCAGAAAGGAACCCATCCTCATCTGGGTAACAATAGATAATGTGAAAAAGTTCATTATGGATTTATATGAAGTCTGTTTGGCCTTAGAAGAAGCCGTAGTCCCAGCAGTCTAGCATTGGAGTAGATGAAAGCTCCATCCAGAGGTAGGACATCCGAAACGGATCAGGCAGGTCTGAAGTGCAGAAAGGATCAGGATCTCTATTATCTCCATAAAATTGTGTGTGGCTCGGCAGAGGGAGAGAGAAGATTATTAGGACTCGGAATTAACATAATAGAAAATCTAGTCAGGGTAGGCTTGAGTAAACAAATACGTTTTAAGAAAAGATTTAAACACTGAGACTGTGCCTGAATCCCAAACACTAATTGGAAAACTGTTCCATAACTGTGGAGCTCTATAAGCGAAAGCTCTTCCCCCTGCTGTAGCCTTCACTATTCGCGGTACCGTCAAATATCTGCAACCTGTGACGCGAGACTGTTTAGTGCTTTATAAGTCAATAATAGTATTTTATAATAAATGCGAGATTTTAATTGGAGCCAATGCAGTGTGGATAAGATCGGGTGATGTGGTCGTATTTTCTGGTTCTAGTTCGGACTCTCGCAGCTGCATTCTGGACTAACTGGAGTTTATGTTTCTACTGGAACATCCAGACAGTAAGACATTACAGTAATCTATTCTAGAGATGACAAATGCTTGGACTAATATTTCTGCATTATGTAGTGACAATATATTTCTTATCTGAAAGAAGGCTATCTTTTAATAATATTTTCTACATGAGCATCAAATGATAGACTAGAGTCAATAATCACTCCAAGGTCTTTTACTGCTGTACATGATGAAACAGAAAGTCCATCCAGAGAAACCATGTGATCAGAAAGCTTATTTCTAGCTACACGTGGTCCTAATAAAAGTATTTCTGTCTTATCAGAATTCAGTAAAATTAACATCCAACGTCAATTGTCCTTTACACATTCCTCAACTTTATTAAGCTGCTGTCTGTCCTCTGGCTTCGCTGAAACATGCAGCTGTGTATCATCAGCATAACAGTTGAAGCTAATTCCATGTTTACGAATAATTTGACCTAGAGGTAGCATATATAGAGTGAAAAGCATTGGTCCTAAAACAGAACCTTGTGGAACACCATATTTAACCTCGGTATGTGTGGAGAAGTCTCCATTTACATCTATGAACTGATAACGATCGGTCAGATAAGACCTGAGCCAGATGAGGACTGTTCCCTTAATGCCAACAACATTTTCTAATATATCATGATCTATAGTATCAACCAGCTTTAATGTGTGTTTAGGGTCATTGTCCTGTTGAAACACCCAATTGTGTCTAAGTTTCTACTGTCTGGTTGATTGGTTGACATTATGGTGAATAATTCTACGGTAGTCCTCCTTCTTCATTATTCCATCCACTCTGTGCAATGCACAAGTTGCGCTAGCAGCAAAACAGCCCCAGAGCATAATGCTACCACCACCATGCTAAAAAGTTGGTACAGTGTTCTTTACTCGTCCAAACAAACCTCTGGTCATTGTGGCCAAACAATTCAATCTTTGCCTCGTCTGACTATACAAATTTCCTCCATAAGGCTTTTTATTCATTTGGTCAGCCGCAAACTTTAGACAGTTGAATGTGTCGCTTTTGGCGCAGGGGCTTCTTCATTGGACGGCAGCCTTTCAGTCCATGGCGATGTAAATCTAGCTTGATTGTAGACACTGACAATGATGTTCCAGCAGCTTTCACTTCATGGCAGGCCGGTGCTTTGGTGGTTCTTGGGTTTTTCTTGACCATCCGGACCAGTTTCCTCTCAGCTGAGAGTGACAGTTTGGGTCTTCTTCCAGACCTTGGCAAAGTGGCTACCCTTCCCAATAACTTGTACTTACGTACAATTGTTTGAACTGATGATCTTAGAATCTGTAATTGTTTAGAAATGGCTCCAAGAGACATTCCTGACTTGTGTAAATCCACCATCATCTTTTTCAGATCTGCAGTGTGCTCCTTGGACTTTCCCATAGTACTGTGTGTTGGTCAATCCAATGAGTGCTGTCAAACAAACCCTTTTTATTAGGTTTTTTTGGCACAGAGAAGCGGCCAGCTGTATTCAATCATGATCACTAAAAGGAAATTAAGAGGCCTCAGTCTTGGCAAATTAAAGCATATTTTGGAACTTTCAACACCACTGAATTAATAATCAAAGTGTTTTTTTTATGTATATTTTTCACCCTGGTATGTGTAATTTTGGTCCTGTGTTGATTACAGAAAACCCCAAATGAATTAAAACTTGTGCCAATTTTTTTTTTTTTTTTAATTAAAGATGTATGTTGTACAATCATTCTGCTCCAGAAAAATAACAGTTCATGGAAATTATTGAAAGCCCAATATTGCCATGACATTCATGTCCATGATGAGTGTATGTGAACTTGCAACCGTATTTATTTATTTATTTATTATATTATATTATATTATATTATATTATATTATATTATATTATATTATATTATATTATATTATTTATCGTGTTTCTTCCCCTGTAAAATCTTGTCACGTGTGTTCCAGGTCGTCTTTATGCCATGCAGACAGGAATGAAACTGGACAGTAAGACTCCAGAATGCCGTAAGTTCCTGGTGAAGCTGATGGATCAGCTGGAGATGGTAAGAGTTGCCTGTGAATACAATTCAGTAGAACAGTAATGAGCAGGCATTCAAGGCCAGTTTGGGAGGCTAAAGTCAAACTTGATCGGTGTATGAGAGTAAAGCCTTTCATCTCACTAGAACAACACTTGATAGGATAATTGTGTGTATTAAGTAACTCGGTGTTCTTTCAATATGAGACATTTTAAATAAAATGCTAAATGTCTGAGATTGAAGTCTGCGCTCATCTCTCAGTGTGTCTGAAAATCACTTTAAATGAATACCCCCAGTAATGAAGAGAGAGCAACATCATTGTGAATCTGAACATATGTTACAAAATAAAGAAGAATCAGGAAAAAATTATTAATTTCATTACTGTTTGTGTGTGTGTGTATTTTTATTTAGGTTATTTTTGTATTCATCCTGAATGGTAGCGTGAGAAAATGAGTGGCCGGTTCATTAATTCTTTTATTTTTGTTTAGCACTTCATTTAGAGAAAGGTGAGGTAACAGTGTAAAGCCCAGTTCTGATGGGGTTCGTTTATTAGCAGGACGTCTGTAATCGATTTTCTCTTCAGTGATGTTAACTCTCACATCGGAAGAGCAATGATCTGACCAGAGGAGGAGAGAGGAAAGAGATTCCAGCATGAAGCTGGATGTTTGCATCACACAACCATGTGATCGCTGTCAGAGATAGCTAGTCATTTTTTTTTATTATTTATGGAAGAGTTGATGCTATTTTGTGTATTAAGTAATATAACGTTTTATACCGGTAGCTTCTTTAATCAGCCTGCAGAATCTCACTTTTCTTTATGCATTTATTTTCTTTCTCCCAGTTAGTGTGTGTGTGGTTGAGGTTTTACCGCCCATGTTCCTCTTCGAAAGCATAATTTTTTTTTCGTTTTGCGATTCGGTTTAATATCTGGGGGAGGGTCACTGATACACATCCACTAAATACGGCAAGCAGCAGCAGTCAAACATCTGCATGTAAATGGTAAATGGCGCACTTATATAGCGCTTTTATCCAAAGCGCTTTACACTGTGTCTCATTCACCCATTCACACACCAATGGTAGCAGAGCTGCCATGCAAGGCGCTAGCTTGCCATCAGGGGCAACTTGGGGTTCAGTGTCTTGCCCAAGGACACTTCGACATGTGGAGTCATCCGGGCCGGGAATCGAACCGCCAACCCTACGATTAGTGGACAACTCGCTATACCGACTGAGCCACAGCCACCCTAAAGTGTAAAGTCTGTGTGTGTATCTAGATGAGCACTGAGTTTAGAGAAACACAGTAGATAATTCAGTTTGTAATTTTCTCAGAGGAGGACAGGGGGAAACTGACAGTACGTTTAATCCCATCCGGTTAGAGCGAAAGAACAATTTGAGACCGTGGCATTGAGACATTAATAAAATTTTGATGTTGGCTCACTGTTTTGTGCTCTCTGACAGACGCATATGTGCAGAAACTGGCATTTTATGTTGTTCTGGAATCTTGTAGGACTGGGCCTCATGGTGAAAAATTGTCAGACCTGATTCCTTGCCCAGGAATTCAAATACTCATTCATTTCCTCTGTCAGAGTAACACATCTCTATGCTGAACACGCAGTGAAAGTACAGTATGTGTGAGCTGTGATTTGTTTATTTGGAGAGTTGGGATCTTTGTAGAATCTTGGGTTTTCTGGGTCATCTCAAGTGGTCCAATGCTGGTTGCTTGAGCACGTTTAATTCTCTGATTTTTTTTTTTGTGATTACCTCTATGTATTGGCATTGTAAATTGGCATGTTTTAAAATTATTATTTATTTTACTTGGTTTCATCAAGGGTTCAGTGTTATTCAAATCTAGGCCTTGAGGTTCACTGTCCTGCAGAGTTTAGCTCCAAATCAAGCACACCTGAACATCTGCTCACGCTAAGCAAGAACTTTAGGGTTACTAGGAAATTACAGGCAGGCAAGGTTGGAGCTAAACTCTGCGGATTTGAAGAACCCTGTGATAGATCATGCTTTACTGTTGCCAATATCAAATGTAGTAACACCTCAGTGACAAGCATAAGCTATTGTAGGTCAATCATAGACATAAATACTGCAAAATGCTGTTTATTTTTATTATTTGTTATGCTTATATTGCTGTTCAAGCCTCAAAGTGGGCTTTTCCACAGATTTCTACTAGCCCTCTCTCTGTAACCAGAGAAATTTAAAACTTACAATTACAGTAGAATGCTCCTATAGAGAACTTGTATCTGTGAAAATTTCAGGTTTGCATCTGGTCCCCCACTAGAGATGCAACCTTCCCAACCTGAAAGTGAGGGGAATTAAAAAAAAACCCAAAACACAGCAATTTAAAAAACTGCCCATAAATAAGAGATACCTGAAATGTTCTGTATGCACACTGTTCTTACTCAGGTACAGTCATACAAAAAAAATGAAGACTAAGACATGAATCCTTCCCATTTTGATCTTAAAAGTGGAACTGTGAGCAATTTTGAGCATTACATTTGGACTTAAGTTCTAAATCTACGGAGCATAAACGTGCAGAACGTTTATATATGTACATGTACCTTGTAATGCACTCTAGAGATCCAAGGAGTTAGGACCCTCCTGAGCTGAGATTTCTGTAACCAAAATTTGTTGTAGGCCATGACACCAAGAAGACCGTCTTAGTTAAACTAAGTAAAATTAAAAACAAACAATAAAAAAGTAGTGATTTTGCAATGCCAAAACACAGAGGGAATCACTCGGAAGAAAAAAAAAAACAACAACATTTAATGGAAAATAATAAATGGTCAAGCAACCAACTTTACAGTTATTGAACCACTTGTGATGGTCTGACCAATCTGTAAAGATGTTATCTAGATGCCACAGCTGGTAGATGTAAATGAAAATTCACATATATGTATAAACCGACAAGTTTTGCTGTTTCACTTTTGAAAATAATTGTAGGAATGATTCAAATAAAATATATTTCAAATTCTCTTGGTGACTCTTTATGGACTGAAAGTCATGGCCAAAAGCCTCTGACACAAAATGTCCACATGCTTCATTCATGGTCTGGTGAAACTACTGTTCTGTTCTTGTTGTCCTTAAAAAATACAGGCCTTCTTTAGTACTGTTGGTCAGCCAATTAAAAGTGGCTCCAGTGTTCTTGTGTACTTGAGGGACTTGTAATAAGCCCCAGGGAGAGTCTCTGCATAGTGACTAGATCCAGCCTGGGAGCCACTGAGGACACACATTCACTCAGTTCAACAACTGATCCACTGTTGTGCCGTTACATGCTTCCATGGGATAGTTTTCAAATAACAACAAAAAAAATAGTTTATGGACAAGTCTGTATTAGATAAGTTAGATGACTAACAAAAGATTACTTTAATAAAATTTGATTTATTTTCGCACACACACAATGTGATGGCTGGTAGAACTTTCCTCTGGTTATCAATTAATTACTCGCACACCAGGCCGCTAATCACGTGTGGGCTAGTCTCCAGAGTAGCTGATTCATCCCAGGAATCGATGATTCATGGAAAGCCCAGGCTTTTTATATTGCCTTAACACATTCCAAAACCTGGAATGCTGTCTATTTGAAGCTGTGAGAAATGCGTTCTTTTTCTTACTTTGTAATCCGTTCCACAAATAATTTAACAAGCTGCTTTGTGCTGTTTGTTGCAGATGAAGCAAGATCTCAGCACCAATGAATCCATCTCTCAAGAGGTTGTGGGCAACGCCCATATTGAGAACTATGCCCTAAAAATGTTCCTCTATGCCGACAACGAGGATCGATCAGGTCGCTTCCACAAGTAAGACCTGCTGGCTCCGTCTGAGCTGTTTAAATCAGAAATATATAATAAAAATATTATATATTTTTGTTGGGGATTAAAGCTCCCAGAGAGCCACCTCGAGTTATTTCATCTGCTCTCTTATAGGTGTAAGAGACTGTATAGGCGTGTCAGTATCTGAGGCCATCGTCCAGAAGACGTTTATATTGGTTATTACTCAGTGACTCAGCATATACTGTGCACAATCCTCATATTCTACACAGACTTACACAGGACCTTAGAAGAAAACTAGACATTTAAAATGTAATATTTAGATGCAGGAGAGGAAAATCATCATCATCTTGCCCCATGTCTTATATTTTGATTCCATGTGGGGAAAAATGTGTGAGGGATTATGGAATACGGTTAGAGTTCTTCAGAAAATTTATCTGGTTTCAACTGTATGCAAATCTGACCAATCGGATAAAAGACGTCTTTTCATCCTCTGTACACATTCAGTTTTACAATACTTTTACATATAGTTCCAACATGGAGGAGAAATTAGTAACAGCCACACCGCTCTCTCTCTGAGGCATGTTGCAGCACAATTTAAGCAATTTGTAGCACGTTTTTAAAAATGATTTATTTTCTAGCGTTTGAGCAGGAAATGTGCGTCACTAAATTATTATGCTGTAATATAAAAACAATGTTTTAAAAGGAATGTTTTAATTTCACAGCTCAGAATCAAGAAGTTTACGAGAATAGCATGCTTGAATACGAAGATTTATGTGAAATTCACTATGATTTTATCAATGAGATTTATTCACGTCCTAATGGACACACCCCTCGAGCGGTAAGGTGCTAAAGGAGCATGCAGAGGGAAATATTTGCTCTGCGTGCAGTAGACATTCAGCCAACAACATTGAAAAAAAATCACTAAATAACTATATTATTGTTTTTCCCCTTCACTTTGCAAAGGTCCTTGTGTAATACAAGATGAATTAAATGAATAAGGATGCTTTGTGCTATATGTTTGGTAATTATTGTCCATAGAGTCCTTACTAGGTCACTTGCACTCAGAGTAGCCAGGGGTCACAGGGTTTATGCTTGATTGTTGCTCGATTGGAGAAGCTCTTGAGTTAGCATACACAAGTTAGCAAAGAAAAGGCAGGAGCCTTCAGCTAGTTCAAGATTGCGTTCGGATAGGGGCGTGGTGACGTCTTGGGGCATTACAGGGTGTTTCAGGACATCTGTGCCTCATACTTTTGTAAGAGTTTTTTTCTGACTGGAATATGACCACGCCCACCATGTCTGGGTCACACTGTGTTAAGTTTACTATACTGTGGACGAGTGATACAGCGTGCAGGTGTGGTGATCGATCAGACTATGTCTTGTAGTGAGATGTTGAAGTGGAATGCTTGAAGGAGAAGTTCAGGTTCTCTGATGATGGGAGGGAGTGTGAGGTATCTGTGCAGACCAGCCTGCTTGTGTAAAGTGAGGAAGAGGTCACGGCTGCCATCCAATGAGAGTTGGCGTATTTGAATAAGGAATTTCTGTAGTCCTATACCTCATTTGAGACGAACTAGGCTTACAGTCCTGATGGGACTGAATTGTTTTTGTGCCACATCAGAAATGTTCACTGTTATATTTGTTGACTTCCTGTTAATAGAATGCACAGGCAGTATTTGCTCATTTTTATTTATTTATAATTTTTTGCATGTGTATAGCTACACACACACACACATCTTCTCATTTCTTCCCAGGAATATGATCAAGTCGTTCTACACCTCAAGCCTACTGTTCGATGTGCTGTCTGTGTTTGGCGAGTTGTCAGATGAGGTAAGACACTAAAATTAGAGTTTTAACTATTTCTCTGAAATCAACAGCACCATTGTGTGGCAAACCTTTGTTTCTCAGAAGCAGTTTTTGGACCTGTGTCTCAGCACTCCAGATATTCACAGTTACACATGTTTAATTCTTGAGAATGTTGTATTGTGGCTGGAAATTATGGCTCATTCAGGCCTCTGATTCTCTCTTTCCAACATCCAACCAGAATAGTCCTTTGTGTCTTCGACTCCATGGCTACTGATGGCTGCTTTTAAAATTTTTTTTATTCTTTATTACTTTTTTTCTCCCTCCAAACAGAATGGACTGACCTGCATTTAAGAATGGACAGGGAGTGTTTCCCTGCGTGTTGTTTTCACCCCCTCCAAGTGCCAGACATTTTCTTACCGTCGAGTTCTGATTGGCTGCACTGTTTCAATAGTGCGCCTTGTTTGACTAACGTTAACCCGGACAATGGAGCCTCAGATTAAGTCTTCCATTCTAGGCTGCTCTCTGAGCAGGTCACAAAGTCGTACCTTACTGGATTACTTATTAGAAGGGAAACATTTCTACAACACACTCACCTCTAATGTATGTCCGAGAAGGTCCTGAGTAGTGAAGAAAAAGACTCGTGGGCGTTTGATGGATTTGGTGCTGAATTTGTGACACAATCCGTGTCACCTGTTCAGTCCATATGCAATCCATGAAAGAAAAATTTAAAAGCAAACAAAAAAAAAATCCCACACTTCTTTTCTAAATGTAGAAAAGACCCAATGCCTTTGCATTGGGTTAAGAAAAATATCATTTATTCTGTTTCAGCAGACAATCTAGACTGATCTTTTGAGAATATTGGCCTATGTTATACTGAATAGTAGACGTTTGTTTAGATTTTTTGACCTGGAAGAAATGACAGCCTTCTTAGAAATTTCAGTCTCCAAGCTGTTCCATAACCTCATGATGTTTGCTAGGTGGATGCACTGCTCAGATTGAAAAATAATAATGTTGCCAGATTAAGCAATGATATTTTGGCTTCAACAAATTGACCACATTAATGGACCTGTCTGTTGCAGTTTGTATGAGTTTTTCATCCACCTGTACTTTTCTTCACAACTTGTGGACCTTCAGAAGCATTCCTCTACACAATTTGAGCCACACTGGTGGACATATTGGTGTACGTCATTCCATTATTGATTATGACCGTGACATCTGTATACAGCTCCAGCAGTGCTGTCTCTGACGTCCTTTAGCTTTCTCCCCAGATTTCCTAGTTTAGATCCTCACACACTTCTCCTGCTGCTGGTGTCCCTTGCATGTGTCTGGATGAAACAAGTTTTATTAAGAATGTGAAATGGAAAATGCAGGATTTAGGATTCTTGTGCCAGTGCATGTATAAAAAAAAAAGTGATTTTTAAAAATTTTCCTTTTTGTTTGCAGAGCGGATATGGATTGAATGGATGATGCACTGATTTGCCTCTCTGCTTTCACAACGTCACTATTGTTTTTTAAAATGGGTTTATGAGCCTAGTTATTTAAAGCCAGCCCCTCCAGGATTTTGCGATTGCAGAAATGAATGCACAATCAAGGAAACTCCTTGCAAAATTCGGAGGAGAGTTTTTCAAATTTACAGCAGATTTTCCACAGATTTGGACCAAGACATGTGACATGACAACGTCAGAGCCCTTCTTGATTCACCTGTGTCGAACATGAGTACATATAAAAGGTCTCATTTACCAACAAACGTCACTGCGAAAGCGCATGCAAGACAATTCCCTGCAGTTACAAGTTCACCAATTCGAGTAGTTTTAAGAAAAAAAAAAAGCACAAATACATCTTGGGGGGGCACGCAGCAAAGTCAAGCACTTTTGGCTGCAGCAAGCACAAAAAACTCCATGAAATCATGTGCAACAGATTTGTAAAACAGATCCTCATGACCTGCTCTGAGTGAGATGACAGAACCTGCTTAAAATACTTATGTTGTCATAGAGAGTTCTAAAATGAATCATGTCCCCCTTCCCTTTTGTGTGAAGCTGTAAAGACCGTCATCAGCCCAAAGCCCACACATTATTGGTTTTATCTCCTCCCGCAGCTCCTGTTATGGTGCCATGACACTGCTTATCTTAATCATTTATCACTATTGACACACTCTTTCTCTCACTCTCTCACCACCTATCCAGAACATTGAGCACAGGAAGTACGCTAGATGGAAGGCAGCCTACATTCACAACTGCCTAAAGAGTGGTGAGACTCCTCAAGCAGGGCCTATTGGCATGGAAGGGGAAGCATATGGTGAGTTCTGATAAAATATCAGCACCTCCTTCCACAAACAACCATCATTATGTCTCCTATTAAGAAAATACATACAGGCCTGAGCTTTTTCTTCATGATTAGAGCACTAAGCAGAAAAGCTTAGCTCATTGTACGCTTTATCAGATTGCAAGAAAACTTCCCAGCTCGCAGTCCAGCTCTTGCCTTTCTCTGTAAGAGTGCAGAAATGAACTGCTGAATGGGTGAAGTTTGAGATGGTTATTTATTTCAGTGTTTTTAAAATACTCATACAATGCCTTGCGAAAGTATTCAGCCCCCTTGAACTGTTCAACCTTTTGCCACATTTCTGGCCTCAAATATAAAGATATAAAACTGTCTTTTTTTGTGAAGAATCAACAACAGGTGGGACACAATCATGAAGTGGAGCGAAATTTATTGGATATTTCAAACTTTTTCAACAAATAAAAACCTGAAAAATTGGGCGAGCAAAATTATTCAGCCCCCTTTACTTTCAGTGCAGCAAACTCTTTCCGGCAGTTCAGTGAGGATCTCTGAATGATCCAATGTTGACCTAAATGTCTAATGTTGATAAATAGAATCCACCTGTGTGTAATCAAGTCTCCATATAAATGCACCTGCTCTGTGATAGTCTCAGAGGTCCGTTTAAAGTACAGAGAGCATCATGAAGAACAAGGAACACACCAGGCAGGTCCGAGATACTGTTGTGAAGAAGTTTAAAGCCG
>JAFFST010045889.1:9207-21693 GCA_022414735.1 Noturus placidus | reverse complement strand
GTGTCTTGCCCAAGGACACTTCGGCATGGGATCACCCGGGCCGGGATTCGAACCGCCAACCCCACGGTTAGTGGATTAGTGGACAACCCGCTCTACTGACTGAGCCACAGCCGCCCCATTTCTGGTTATTAGATATTTTTTTGAATGTATTAAAATACTTACATTATATAATCATATCATTATCCACTTAATTATTGAACTGCATGTGAGCCTGCATCCTGTGTGGTCCAAAATATGTACAACTCAAAAGATTTACCTCACAGTACAAATGAAGCCTACTTTAAACCAGAAGAGCCTTAAACAGCTTTCTTCCAAACTTTGCTATGCTATTAAACACACACACCCAAGCACACTAAGCACATTAAACACTGAGCTCTAGCACTCTGAATAATACAGTATGTGAGGACCGGTAAAGGTTTTGAGCCTGCTGAAGTCTGCCAGTTTTCCTCTTTCTCTACAAGGGGTCTCCCCCAAGCGGAGCCGAGCATGTGCCTTGATTGGGAAGGTCGGGGAAGGACGGATGTGGGTACGTAGTTTTTCACTCCACACACACTCCACACTCTACACATCATGTCCTGCTGAGCTAGGTTTGAAAATATGGAACAAATTAAAGCCGTGTATTCACGTGGCTGCCCACCTTGCATACAGTTTGTCTCTGTTCCAAGGCGTATGATGCTTCTCACTGAGAGTAACCTTGCGGCCTAAAGATTTCTGTGCTAGAGAAGAGGAACAGTCTAATAAAGAATAAATAATCCCGCAGAATTGTAAATATTCAATGCTGCCGTTTCTTACATTTTTCGAAATTGGAAAGTACCTCTGCGTGAAATGATTCTTGTTGTTGGCTTTCATCTCTGTGGTCTGCAGCGATTATTTAGATTGTCGTTTGAAGAGAGCGCTGCCTCCAAGTTCTGTCAAAACATCTAACAGTGAAAATAGAAATAATTACTGAAAACATGACCTAAAAAACATGTTTCAGGCAGGGGGGAAATAGGGAAAAGACCTACAGATCATCACGCTCTTTTGCCAAAGTCCAGCACAGATCTAATTCCCAGAAGTCCTCATTCTCGTTTGAGCATGGACTGAAGGCTGGAAGGACATCTCCAAGCTGGCCCTAGAACACTACCCTTTCATGGATAAACTCTGCAATTACATGCCCATTTTACTTACACTGGTATACACCTGTATGCTCACCCTGACATTTCACACATTCAACTTTTTTTTTTAACCAGTCTCACTGTAAATGTTACCAGAGACATGATTTTTATGCCATGCACTTCATTAGGAACACCTGTACACCTCCATATTCATGCAGTGATCGAACAGCTGAAGCAGGTCAGTGCCTAAAATCATGCAGATACAGGTCAAGAGCTTCAGGTAATGTTCACACCAAATATCAGAATAGTGACAAAATCTTAACATGGGTGCAAAAGAGTCTCTAGACAGAATTACACAGAATTATGCAAACAAAACAACAACATCAACAACAAAAAACATCCAACACTGCAAAAACATCTCCTGGTATTTTTCCAGTTTTCAACTGTCCAGTTTTGTTGTTCTGATCTGTTCTGTTCTTGGGTGATGGGAGTTTACTCCTGAAGACATGGTTTTCTGCTATTGTAGGCAATCTGCCTCAAGTTCTGACATGCTGTGCATTCTGAGATGCTCTTCTGCTCACCATGGTTATAAAGAGTGGTTATTCAATAAGGTGTTTTCCCACAATTTGTGCAAACTCTAGAGACTGTTGTGCATTCAAATCCCAGGAGATCAGCAGTTTCGAAAAAGCAAAGGACAGAAACCCAACCACGCAATGGTCAGAGTTATTGAGATCACCTTTTCCCCTGTTCTGATGTTTGATGTGAACATTAACTGAAGCTCTTGACCTGTATCTGAATGATTCAATGCACTGCGTTGCTGTCACATATTTCACCGATAACTGCATGAACGTGCAGTAGTTCCTAATAAAGTGGACGGTGAGCTTACATTTGATTCACATTTAAAAAGGAATTCGGGTTGCACTTACCAATATTTGTCACCATGGTTCTTGTTGTTTTCGTGAAGCCGATATAGAAAAAAAAACCCCCAGAAAATACATTTTATATTTTTATATGACCAATTTTATACAACATATAATCTATTATAATGTTGGTTTAAATGTGGATCAAGAAGTGACTCTGAACTGTCCTCTACATGTGAAGCAAACTTGACATTAGTGAAATTTCTAGTATCTCTCAATCCGATTAGTTTTACTACAATTTCGTAGCCTTATTAGCAACCTTGACTAATCCTCTATGTAGAATATTTCCAACCTTTTTATATTCGTAAGTTTGTGCATGTGGAAAAGGAAGTCTACGTGGATCTTCAACTGAGTGGAGATTGGCCTGCATGGTTTCCTCAGAACTAGTGGAGTGTTCCTGAGCCCGCTAAAACGATACAGGGTAATCTCCTTCACTGTGTTGTTGCAGCAGAAACAAAAGGGTCTGGCTGCAGTATAGTGGAGGTGTGCAGCTCTACTGTGTTGGAATGCAGAGGAGTTGGCTGTGGGCCAAATTTAAGAGCAATTAGCAACAATGCATAATGAGAAAAAGAGCTCAGAGGACCACCACTTTGCATATAGAGAGAGATCCTGATGTACACTCAGTGGGCAATTCTGAGTTCCTAAATTTGAATAATAATCCCACTCTCAGAAATACCTCTAGACAACATTGTCTGCCATCACCCACAAGGCCATGTTTGTGCCGTTGTGTCAAACCAGAATCAGGGTATGACCCTGCTTCCGGGGTGTGATTAGCTGAAAATTACAGTCTCACTGTTGACAGCCACCAAACACAGGGATCCTCCCCACAAACATACAAGACTCAACTTGTTTCTAAAAAGTATTAACTGCATACTCACTTGTAGCCTGCAGTGACCACAAGAAACTTGAATATCACAAAACAAATAAACAAATCACCCCAAGCCAAGGATAATGGGCTCTCTTCTTAACCAGACAGATCTGCATCCAGCAGATCTGAAACCCTCCACAAATGACACCACATTACTAGAGTGTTCCTGCCAGCAATATCCTGTCCTTACCAGTCCTGCAAAGACCATACAGCTGTAGCCTTTATCACGTATTTACCCTACTCTCAAGAATAAACAACCATCTTTGTGGTGATGACCACTTCAATGTCTCTCGGACTCATTCCTGTTCCTTCCCTACCTTCAGCAAAGCGTAAGTAAGTAAGTAAGTAAGTAAAATTTATTTATATAGCACATTTTACACAGCAAAGCTGATCAAAGTGCTTAACAGAGTAAGGAAAAATGAAATAAACAGAATAAGACTAAATAAAAACAGACAGTAGACAATAGTAAAAATTCAAAGTGTGATCAAAAAGCCTGACAGCAAAGATATGTTTTTAGTCTCATTTTAAAAGCGGTTATGGAAGGTGCAAGGCGGATGTCCAGTGGCAATTGATTCCATAGATGGGGTGCAGCAACAGCAAATGCTCTATTCCCCCTTTTTTTAACCGTGAATGAGGGACATGCAAAAGAAACTTATCAGAAGATCTTAGAAATCTGTTTGAAAAATGAGGTTTAAGAAGATCCTTGAGATAGGAAGGCTCTTGAGTGTTAAGAGTTTTAAAAACAAACATCAGAATCTTCAACTGAATCCTAAAACAGAACATTGGGAGCCAATGGAGCGATGCTAAAATTGGGGTGACATGATCAAATTTATTTGACCTAGTCAACAGCCTTGCAGCTGCATTTTAGACCATCTGAAGATGAGCCAGAGATGACTGAGGAAGACCCAAGTATAATGAATTGCAGTAATCTAAGTGAGAAGTAATAAAAGCATGAATTACCTTCTCCAAATCCTGGAAAGACAAAAATGTTTTGAGTTTTAAAAATAATCCGTAGTTGATAAAAACTAGTCTTAACCACCGAATTTATCTGCTTGGTTAAGCTTTTTTCCGAATCAAGGATGAAGCCAAGGTTCCTAACCTGGGAAGTGATTGAGGGAAAGTTATTAGTGGAGCTCATTAATGAGACCATCTCTTAATCTCACAGGGCCAAAAACAATTATCTCAGTTTTGTCTTTGTTAAGTTGGAGAAAATTATCTGTCAACCATTTTTCAATGTCGTCCAGACAGTCCAACAATGGCTGAATGGAGTCACCAGCTTTTCAAGGAATATACAACTGGGTATCATCAGCATACAAATGAAAAGAGACATTGAGTGCCCTAATAATATCCCCCAACGGACGCATATATAAGTTAAAAAGAAGTGGACCCAGAATGGAGCTTTGACAAACACCACTAATAATAGTAGAAGAGGAGAAATTATCCAATGCAGAGAAGTATGCTATTGTCTACAGTATCAAATGCAGCTGTAAGATCTAGTAGCATCAACACAGTTTTTTTCCAGCATCCACTGTGAGTAAAATGTCTTTGGACACTTTTAACAATGCTGACTCCGTGCTATGAAAATCAGTGAAACCAGATTGTAAAAGGTTCAAATAACATAGCTGAATTTAAAAACAGGCGCAATTGAGATTGTATTACTTTCTCTAACAGCTTTGACAAAAATGAAAGCTTAGATACAGGCCGGTAATTATTAAGGCACTCTTCATCCAATCCCGGTTTCTTAAGCAAAGGTTGAACAATAGCATGATTAAAACAATCTTGGACCAAGCCAGCATCCAAAGAAGAATTTATCAACACCTGGATACTGGGGCCAATTTCAGAAAAAGCTGCTTTCATAATCACAGCAGGAACAACATCATGTGGCATAGATGATATTTTCATCTGGTTAACCAGATCACACAGTTCCTTTAGAGAGACGTGTTCAAATTGATCAAAGGAAACTGGTAAAACCAGTCAATTCAGGGACAGGACTGAGACCTGAGAAGTGAAAGAAGAACAAATGGTAATCACTTTATCAGCAAAAAACTTAAAAAACTTCTCACAAAGTCCAGCCGAGGATTCCTCATGGAATTGGCAGCTCGGATTAATAATTGAATTTATCATAGTAAATAAGATCTTTGGACTATAATAGTGTGTAGCAATTAAGTCAGAGAAATACCAAGACCTAGCTGACTTTGCTGCACTCTGAAACTTAAACAGACAATCTTTAAAAATCTGTAAGGACTCAGTTAACTGATCATGCTTCCAACTCCTCTCAGCTCTACGACAAGCCTGTCTAAGAGAACGAGTATTATCGTCAAGCCAGTAATCAGATTTACATTTTGGTTGTTTCAGTTTAAAAGGGCAAGATGTGTAAGCTGTGTAAAATAAGGCAACCAAATCGTCAGGCCCAGCGAAAGACTCTGCAGCACTTGTTATAAATAAAAATCAATCTTTAAGTCAAAAATAAATTCTTCAGAGTCTGAGAGTTTTTCTGGAAGTCAAAAATCAGGAAACTTTATTGCAAAACAACAAAGCGTGGTCATCTGCAGAGGACCTCGTTTACATACATGACATCGCTTTTTAAACTTCCCCCTCAAGCAGTAACATTACCCGTGGCGTTTAACTAACCCGGACCAATCACAATCGCCTCAGCTAGTTCTTTACACCCATAGGCTGATACGCGTGTAGCACATGCGCAGTAAATTGTATGTTTCTTCAAAGGGTTAATCTTTTCCAGCGGTGGGGGTCTCTAAATACAGGATAGTCCTGTCCTGGTGCTTTAAACTCTTAGCAATTCCGTTATCTCAAATCTGCAAGCCCAGGGGCTTTTGTTTACCTTTGCTTAAACCCCCAGCTCCGGAAAAGTTCCCAGTTTATTGCTTTTTATTGCCTCAGATGGCCACGTTAGACAAACACAAACGCCAATCACATCATACTTAGGGTAGTCTGTTTTCTCTCAGGGCTTACTGCATCGAGGGGCACAACTCTCATTAGTCAGTCCACATTCCAATGAAGCATTGTTACAATGAATCAAGTGGTTACACCACTGAATCAAGTCTAAATATTTATTCATGCTGTAAGAAAAGAGTCTAAATGTTTAAATGTGGGTGACATATTGGATACTTCATTAATATATTTAAAAGTGAATTATACATATTACATCATAGGTGAATTGTACATATTCCATGTATATTTTCTATATATTTTCCCCCTCTGGGACTTACTAAGCCCCACCTAACCTGAGAGAGTAATCTCACAATCCAGTCCCCTCATTTACACTAACTAATGATCAACGTATGATCACGTCAGTCTACTATCAATGACCAAATCCTGAAACCACTCTCTCTGAAGATCAGAAGCAAACATCTCCTCTCCCATTGACTGGAGAGGAGTAAAAGTTTCTGTCTCCCTTCCCCTAACCGGGGCGGCTGTGGCTCAGTCTGTAGAGCGGGTTGTCCACTAACCCGCTAATCGTGGGGTTAGTGGTTCGAATCCCGGCCCGGGTGATCCCATGCCGAAGTGTCCTTGGGCAAGACACTGAACCCTAAATTGCCCCCGATGGCAAGCTAGCACCTTGCATGGAAGCACTGCTACCATTGGTGTATGAGTGTGCACTTGTAAGTCGCTTTGGATAAAAGCGTCTGCTAAATGAATAAATGTAAATGTAAATGTAAACCACAGAATGAAAACCGTGTGCGTAATCCTGACAGCGAAACATGTGCATAAAACAACTTTCACAGATTGGTTATAGTGATGCATCAGGTAGTGATCATCGGGTCTCTTAAACAGTGTCTATAACATATGAATAACTCACACAGTCAAACAGAAGAAATAGAAAATAGAAAATAGAAAAATCAAAAAATTCCAATCGCATCCGTTTCTCGATGACGTTCTGACGTAGTCCACCTTCGACCCAAATAATTTGCGTATCGCAGGGGTTCCTGCCCGTGGGGAGAGGTCAGGCTAGTACTTAAACCAGGGCCGTGGCTCATCAACTTCTTCTTCGTCCTCTGACGAGGAACTGGACTCTATTCCATCCCGGTGTAGCACCATATACGGTCCCTCTCTCCTCGGTTAGTTCCATCGTCTCCTATACACTCTTAGGTACACCCAATCTCCAGGGGCCACCGGACAGGGAACCACCGTGTCCTCCTTTGGGTCTCGGCTGTGTTCCTGCGAACAGATAGCTGTATGTCTAATAGTTAGTTGTTCCATATAAGCTTAAGCTCCATTTGCAATTGCTTCAGCGGTGGTTCTTCATAAGGATCTCTCAGATATGACACAGACATGGGTCGACCCGTAAGTAGTTCATGCTGTGTTGCAAATTCCTGTTAGTTTGCATGCGATCGGTCATTAGTGCAAGAGGTAGAGGGTCTACCGAAATGAGTTCAGCGTCAGCACAAGGTGTAGCTTAGCTGTAAAGGTATCACTTACCTTTTCCACTATTACCTGTGACTGAGGGTGATAAATCAAAATTTTTATTCATTCACAGTTACTGTAACACTTTTTTTAAACGAATGCCGAAATATGCGACGGTATGCCAAATCTGCTAATTAATTCTCTGGTCAAAAATTTAAACACTGTCTCATCCACTTGATCCACAGATGGGGTTACCTCCACCCACCTGCTGAATCTGTCCATTATCACCAGCATGTACCTTTTACCTATTACATTGTTCACCATACGTGCATAATCAATCACCAGGTGTTTAAATGGTCCTTCAGGTACCGGTATATGCCCTATTGAAGTTGATGTTCCCTTTCTGACATTATTTTTTAGCACAAATGTCACACTCTAACAAAAAATTGTCTACCATTGCTCGTAAATATGGAGACCAGTATCCCTGCTGTTTTATCTTCTTCATGATTTCCCCCTCGCACACTGGTTAACTTCATGTGCATCTGAAATTCATACAGTGAGAGGTGCAGTATTATACTAGATGCTCGGTATGTTAAAGTGACTTCCCAATGATTTTTCTAAATCCTTATTGCATTCAGACTACTCCAAACAGATGGCACAATTCATGGGCATAAACAGAAACAGTATTTATGTATTAACAATTCCACCCTAAACCAGTTCACACTCTGTAGTGATAGTCAATTGGTCTGTTTAGGGTGCTCGTAATGTTTGTGAAATTTCGGACAAAAACCTTTCAGATGGAACGTCTAAAATTTCAAATTTAAGCTTGAGGAAATAAAATTTTCGTCTGAGCAATTGTGAGTGTTCTCAGTGACTGGCTCTACAGAATTAATCAGGTAATACAACATTTGGTGTGTTAAACACAATACTAGGTTTAATATTCAAATTTTTGGGTGGCACATACAAGAACTTCATATCCTCTTGTTTGCTGAGCTGTCATATGTTACATGCGGATATAATTTAATATAGAAACGGCCTGGTACGATAAATGTACACTAGGACACCAGACACTGGGATGACTTGTTCATTGATTTTGCAAATTTTTGTAAAATACCATCTTCCTCCTTAAACACCGGTCACTGGGTGTGTTGTACAGCAGAACCTATCGCAGTTTTTTTTTTATCACAGCTTGCTGTACTAATACTAGACAAGGGGATGTCTCTTCCTCCTTTTCTAAGGATAGAGGGTAAGTGTACATATTACTAGTCATGCTTCGACCTTACATAGACCATACTGTACCAGCTATGTCAGCAAGTTCAGGATGAAGGATGCCACCATCACTGTCCTTATTTAGAAACTGGAGACAGACAGCTGGGAACACACAACTGCAAAATCCATCATTAGATGTTCAATATATGTATCAGATCAAAGCCTAGTAAATTAAAAGGTGAATAATTATGACTGCTTGCCAGCATATGTAAAAGCAAACAAGTGTCTACTTTCCTCTGCTAGTGGAATACTAAAGAACACTGAGCAAAGATCAATTACGGTAAAATACTTGGCATCAGGAGGAACATTTGTCAACAGTGTGTGTGGATTCGGAACGTCCGCTGGCTAGTCACGTACTACTTCATTGACGACTCGCAAATCATGTACTAGTCGCCATTTTGTCTTGTCTGCTTTTGCAATAGGTAAAATTGGTGAGTTACAATAGCCGGAGGTTTTCAATTAACACACCTGCCTGAATTAACCCTTCAATGGTTGTTTTAATACCTTGTATTGCCTCAGGGCGCAAGGGATATTGAGTTCTCCTTGGCCAACATACACCTGGTTTAAATTCTATCTTTACTGGGGTGGTCGATTTCACCAGGCCTACACCCTAACCTTAACATTTTATCAGCAGATTGAAGAATCAAAAGATTATCTGCACTCTCCCACTTAGCTGTCTCTGCCTCCTTCATCATAGGCCCCAAATCCTTTGAATCCCAACCATTATTTACATAAAGTGTCACATGTGGTACTGAATTTGGAACCTGAAACCAATCGTTAATGAAATCACAATTATCGATTTGCATAGCCACCCCTTGCAAACAAACTGGAGCGGTCATTGGAATTAGCTGTGTGTGTCCTGAGAATCCTACAGTCTTAACAAATCTAACAGACATGGGGAGGTGAGAGGCATAATTTGGACTTACACATGTGTAAGTAGCTCCGGTATCTATCATCATGGGTGTACTTCTGCCCTCAACCTTAACCTGTATTATAGGTTCTTGATCAGCCTTAGTTGTTATAAGTGGAAGTTGACCCTCCCCTGTAGGATTCCCTGGGCACCTCTAATACCCCTGATATGGTCCCCCCCACGGATTTAATGGGCCATGTTGAGGCTCTTGGGTGGTCTGAAATTGGCTTCCCTGCCCTCCATTCCCAGGAGACTGAGGCATTGGATTTGTGGGGCAATAACGTCTCGCATGTCCACTTTGGCCACATCCCCAGCATATTCCAGGAGGACCAGCAGTACCTCTGCCTCTTCCTCTCTGTCCTCCTGTGGGTGGCCTTCTCTGCCAAGCCATGGGGTTTGGATGTTGGTAAACATTTATGACAGGAGCAGGTTGTTTTTGTATTGGAGATTCCTGAGGATTTGACTGAATAGCGACTGGGGGAGATGTATTCACAGGAGCCATCACAGTTGATCGTCCTGTCTCTTCCTTGTCAGGAACTACAGATTTTCTTTTGTTCTTTGCTGTCAGTTCATCAAGTTGTAACTGTGTCAACTTTCTTTGTAATACTCTCTCTTGGGATTTCAGTTTCTGTTCACTTCTTCTATATTGTTCGACAGCATGTGCCACATGGTCACAGAACTCCTTGTGTGATTTAGAACCGAGGCTGACCACATCTTCAAGCCTGCCTTTTGCAGCCGGCGGCATAGCATCCAGTATTGCCTCTCTGAACCATGGGGTTATCACAGGATCTTTTTCAGGATCCTTCTCTAGCTCCTGTTTCCATCTTTTTAACTGATGGTGTATATAAGCAATTGAGTTTTCTATTTCCCCCAGCTGTTCCCCCTTTAAAGACTTGGGATTTACCTGTGAAGGATACTCAGTTCTGAGTGTCTGCCACATATTGGGACGGTGATGATCAAAGGAAACCCCATCAGCCTATGTGGTTCCCACAGCCCCTCCCATGTGTGCTGCAGTCAAAATCTCTGTCATCTTACCACCCCCTAGAATTTTAGGCAGAAGTGCCTTTATATCCCCTACAGCAAGTAGTCTGCCCATAGTTTCTTCTTCAAACACAGTGATCCACTTCCCAGCCCCTGATGATATCAGGAAGGCGTGAGATCAGGCCATCAAGATCCTGTGTGGACCACGGCACATATTGGGCCTGGGCTCCCTTAATCAGAATAGGACATTCCTTTGCCACCTTATTTGGGCCTATCAGATTTTGGGCTCTAAGTCTCCCCTTCTCTCCCCGTGACCAGGGTAGACGTGGAGTTAAATCACTTGGCCTAAGTAATGTCCCTGATGGAATACTTCTTTCCTCAACACTTTCAAAGTATAAATCACCCCCTACTATTCGTTTATGTTCCACCTCCTGGCCTCTATATGTTTATAGAGAGGTTCCGTTCACTATACTGTCCTGTCTCTCCATTTCCTCTATTTCTCCCTCAGCTTTGTGGTTTCCTTTCTTATCTCCTCTGAATCTGTGTCATCCTCCCCATAATAATCTGACTCTTCCATTTTTTATAGTCTTTCCCTTTTTCTAACTTATCACAAACTTTTTTAGATAGCCTCTTCTTACTATGTGATGCTCTTACTGTGGGTTTCCCAGTAGCAGTACATATCTGAGAGTACGCATCCAAATACCTCTTCTTACACTCCTTGTCTTGCTTTTCACTTTCTGAGCTGCTTCTTCTGCTTCTATTCATGCCCCTATCTTCCTCAACCACCTCGACATCCCTCGCTACCTGAACTGTCCCTGTTATCATGGGATACAGACCCCCAGGTTGTCGGAAAGGATTATGGGATGCGATTACATCACAGGGTGCAGACGGATTGGGGGAAGCAAATGGATTAGATGGTCTAAATGATGAATAAGGAGGAGGCCTGACCTCTACCTCTGTTTTCCCCTCCAACTTGTGCCTGTCTTTTCTCATTTTAATACTCTTCCCCTGGTCTTCTCCTTCCTTTCTGAACAGCGCCAAGACCTCTTGCTCCTTTTCTCGCTTTAGTGTTCTCAGTATACTTTTATCGCTGGCCTTATAATTTTTTATCAACGTTCCCATCTCTCCACACAGTGTTACGACAAATGATCCTTCTCTGGGCCACCTTGTAGTCAAAAACTTAGTCCTGTTGTGCCATTTTTTTTGATATTTTGGAAATGTACTCCTTACTCAGTGGATACTTAGATTCTAACACTTCTACAGGGGTGGGCATCTTCTGTGTTTTTTTTTAAGTTTAATTTTATCTCAAATATTTAAGGTATTTGATACAATGAAAACATAAATCAGATATATAAGCCTACACATTCAATTTCTAGGGATGTTTTCGTATACATTACAAGCCTAGAGGTTCCAAATGTTTTGAAATGCCAAGCCCCTGGCCGTTATAATATGATACAGTCACTCAAATCACAATCAATTCTTCAATGAAATGACAGAGTTCTGAGTTACTCCTCTCAAACTAAGGAATACACACACACACACAGTCACGCATATGCACACACACACACAGGGCCCTTCTCACACAGCGCACGCACACACAGTCACTCTCGCACACACACTGTCTGTGCAGATCATACACCTTGGGACTCTTGCCCATATGACTCTAAAAATAATTGTTAGAGTTTGCCAGACACACTTATTCTCCTTATATCCGGATTCACACTTTGTCTTTGAGACTGACTCTCAAAGTTTTATCACAAAAGTCTCCTTATCCTATGGAGCTCATATTTATATATTTATCAATACACACTCGTACTTAGTCTTTGAAACTGACTTTCAAAGCTCATCAATCATGCAAAAAGTCTCCTTATCCTATGGAGCTCATATATACTTTATTCTAGTAATATCAGAGTGATTATCTTCCTAATGTAAAGCTCCCGGGATGTTGCCTCTCACCCACGTGGGATCTTGCTAGGCATGGACACACCCCTCCCCTCAGCACTCACTCACCAGAGAGAGCTCAACAATCGAACACCGCCACAGTATCGAACTCCACGACACCGCAATCCTTACCACAGGAGA
>JAFFST010045888.1:0-11011 GCA_022414735.1 Noturus placidus | reverse complement strand
AGTTTTTTATTTGTTGAAAAAGTTTGAAATATCCAATAAATTTGGTTCCACTTCATGATTGTGTCCCACCTGTTGTTGATTCTTCACAAAAAATTACAGTTTCATATCTTTATGTTTGAGGCCTGAAACGTGGCAAAATGTCGAACAGTTCAAGGGGGCCGAATACTTTCGCAAGGCACTGTACATTTCATATACATTCCTTACTTATTTACTTTATTCATATACCTTTCTTACTTACTTTACTAACTTTATATTCTTTATTTATTTACTTAGCTTGACTTACTTTTTTTATTTACTTTTCTTACTTTACGTATTTTATTTAGTTAATTGACCTTCACTAAATTTCCGTCCTTTATTTACTTACTCAGTTTAATGTGCTTGCTGTACTTATTTATTTACTCAACTTAAGTTTATTATTTATTGTATTTACTTTATTTATACTTTGCTTACTGTATTTATTTACATAACTTTACATAAATTAGTTATCTACCTTATTTAATTGACTAAATTTACTTCCTTACTTGATTTTCTTTACGGGCGGTTGTGTCTCAGGTGGTTGAGCGGGTTGTCCACTAATCGTAGGGTTGGTGGTTCGATTCCCGGGCCATGTGACACCACATACCAAAGTGTCCTTGGGCAAGACACTGAACCTCAAGCTGCTCCCGATAGCAAATTAGCACCTTGCATGCAGCTCTGCTACCATTGTTGTGTGAGTGTGTGTGTGAATGGGAATGAGTGTGAATGTGAATGAGACACAGTGTAAAGCGCTTTGGATAAAAGCGCTATATAAGTGCACCATTTACGTACTTTACTTACTTAATTTACATTCTTTATTTATTTACTTACTCATCTTATTTACTTTTCTTACTTTGTATTTTTGTTACTTTACTAAATTTATATCCTTTATTTACTTACTCAACTTAATTTTCTTGCTTTATTTAATTAACTTGAATGTCTTATTTTTTGCTTACTTTACTTACAGTATTTATTTACATAACTTTACATTCATTAATTATCTACCTCACTACTAAATTTCCTTTCTTACTTGATTTTATTTACGTACTTTCTTTATTTACTTACTCAACACGATTTTCTTGCATATTTTACTTATTTCCTTAACTTTACTTTCTTACTTTATTTAATTACATTGCTGACTTTAATAGTCCCTAAAAGTGTCCAAAAATGTTCCCTTCCTCCAACTTGGGCATGTTTATTTCATATAAACTTACCGAGTGACATTGTGATTGAGAAGCGGTATTATATCTGAAATAACAGTAAATAATATATCATTAATTTGTGTAAAATTGTGTAAAATACTGGCAGTAAGAGACGTGAGATTATATAGGGCTGAGATCATCAGTAATGATGATCAGTAAAGCAGAAAGCCAGCCACGTGCCAGAGCAAGCCGAAAACAATTCCTGTGTTGGATAACTGATGATATCATAGCTAATGATCCACATGGTGTAGATAAAACGCTCAGCGAGGTGTGTAAGCTTGATCAGAGTTATCCTCTTTATTATGTCCTAGTTATATGAAGAAATATATATATGACGTGTGATGATGTGGCTGATTGGTGGATCAGTTATCAGTGCAGGGTGTGTTGGGGAAATGCAGATTAATAATTGAGTTGTGTTTTTTGGTCAGTGTGTGACAGAAGTATAGGCGTCGGCTGTCACACCTGCGCACACACACACACACACACACACACACACACACACACTGATACAGAGGAGATTATACTCACTGATAAGAGTGTGTAATGCAGCAATGTCGCCCCCTGCAGAGCGCTTACAGCACTGCTGTTTTCCCACTTTCCCTGCTTATTTGATTTACTCATTTAATTAGTTTACTTCTTTTCTTTGTACTTACTTATGTTCCTTGTTAGTTTATTAACTTTACTTTATTTACTTTTGTTTCTTTTCTCCCTCTCGCAGGACAGGAATTAATATTTCATAATTATGACTTAATTACTTTACTAACCTATTTATTTTGTTTACTAACTTTATTTAAACAAGTTCCATTACTTATTTTATTTTCTTTACATACATTTGTCTCTCTCTGTCTCTCTCTGTCTGTCTCTCTCTCTCTCTCTCTCTTTCTCTCTCTCTCTCTCTGTCTGTCCTGCTTACTGTACTTTATTACTTAGTTGCTTTAGTTACTACCTTACTTTTTTTATTCATTAATTTACTTACACTACCTACTTTCCTTGAGTACTTTAGAGTACTTACTTTCCTTGCTTACTTTACTTACATTTAATTTTTTGTCCCTATCCCCCCCCCCCCCCCCTGGTCCTTCATACTTTACTTCATTACTTATATGCTTTAGTTACCAACATATGTGTATTACTTTCTTTACTTACACTACTTTATTTATTTATTTATTTTACTTTCTCTTCAGTATTCACAGCGCTTCACTTCTGCCACAACACTTTCCCCACATTGTGTTATGTTACAGTCTTATTCCAAAATGGATTCAATTCATTATTTTTCTCAAAATTCTAAAAAAATTCAATACCCCATAATGACAACACAAACAAATTTATTAAAAATAAAAAAAAAACAAAAAAAAGCACATGTACATAAGTATTCACAGCCGTTGCCATGACATTGAAAATTGAGCTCAGGTGCATCCTTTTTCCACTGATCATCCTTGAGATGTTTCTACAACTTCATTGGAGTCCACCTGTGGTAAATTCAGTTGATTGGACATGATTTGGAAAGGCACACACCTGTCTATATAAGGTCCCACAGTTAACAATGCATGTCAGAGCACAAACCAAGCCATGAAGTCCAAGGAACTGTCTGTACACCTCCGAGACAGGATTGTATCGAGACAAAGGTCTGGGGAAGGGCACAGAAACATTTCTGCAGCATTGAAGGTCCCAGTGAGCAAAGTGGCCTGCATCATCCGTAAATGGAAGAAGTTTGGAACCGGCAGGACTCTTCCTAGAGCTGGCCACCCGGCCAAACTGAGCAATCGGGGGAGAAGGGCCTTAGTCGGGAAGGTGACCAAAAACCCGATGGTCACTCTGACGGAGCTCTAGATGGAAGACACTCCTCAGTAAAAGGTGCATGACCGTCCACCTGGAGTTTGCCAAAAGGCACCTGAAGGACTCTCAAACCAAAGATTGAACAAAGATTGAACTCTTTGGCCTGAATGGCAAGCGTCATGTCTGGAGGAAACCAGGAACCACTCATCACATGGCCAATACCATCCATACAGTGAAGCATGGTGGTGGCAGCATCATGCTGTGGGGATGTTTTTCAGAGGCAGGAACTGGGAGAATAGTCAGGATCGAGGGAAAGATGAATGCAGCAATGTACAGAGACGTCCTTGATGGAAACCTGCTACAGAGCACTCTGGACCTCAGACTGGGGAGAAGGTTCATCTTCCAACAGGACAACGACCCTAAGCACACAGCCAAGATAACAAAGGAGTGGCTACAGGACAACGCTGTGAATGTCCTTGAGCGGCCCAGCCAGAGCCCAGACCTGAACCCGATTGAACATCTCTGGAGAGATCTGAAAATGGCTGTGCACCGACGCTCCCCATCCAACCTGATGGAGATTGAGAGGTCCTGCAAAGAAGAATGGGAGAAACTGCCCGAAAATAGGTGTGACAAGCTTGTAGCATCATATTCAAAAAGACTTGAGGCTGTAATTGGTGCCAAAGGAGCTTCAACAAATTATTGAGCAAAGGGTGTGCTTTGTGCGTACATGTGCTTTTATTGTTTTTTATTTTTAATAAATTTGCAAAGATTTCAAACAAACTTCTTTCATGTCGTCATTATGGGTGTTGTTTGTAGAATTTTGAGGAAAATAATGAATTTAATCCATTTTGGAATATGACTGTAACATAACACAATGTGGGAGAAGTGAGGTGCTGTGAATACTTTCTGGATGCGCTGTACTTACACTGCCTACTTTTCTTGCTTGATTTATTAAAATGTATTTATTTAAACAAAAACGGATTCAGAACAAAGCGTATTAGACAAATGTTGACGTGAAGATAGAATAAAATAAAAATAAAGTCATGCACTTTCCTTTCCTTCAGTACAGCAGAGGGCTTCACCGGCCCAGATGCCTCATCTGTAACGGGATGGCAGACGTTCCTGCAAGCGCTTGGTTACTTCCTGGAAATGTTCTTTGGCTCGGCTGCTCTCGGCACACTCACCGGCCTCATCTCCGCCCTCGTATCCTTCTGCACTCGTGGTGTGTGTGTGCGTGTGTGCGCGTGTGCGTGTGTGTGTGTGTGCGTGTATGTGTGTGTTCGCGTGTGTTTTTATTAACTAAGCAAAAAAAATCTAATGAGGCTTCGCTTTATAACTCTGTGCAGCTTTTATTATATTTAACTTTTTTAATCACTTTACCTAATTTACTTTAATTACTTTGCTTACTTAGTTCAGTAACTTCTTTATTTACTATTTTTAATTATTTATTTTACTTTATAACTTTATTTGCTTTACTGATTTACTTGGTGCTTTTCTTATCTTTATTGCCGAAAGTATTGGAACACTGTGGCCCATTCTATTGTTTTCGATATACATTGAAACATTTGGGTCTGAGATCAAAAGATGAATGAGATGACAAATCTAGAACCCACTCATTTTCTCAAATGATCAAAAGTACTGGAACATGTGACTTCTGGGTGTTTCTTGCTGCCCAGGTGTGCTCTGTTAAATTGATTGTTTAAAGAATTAATAGCTTTGAATGTCTACTCTTGGCTTTAGTCGGTGGTTTTACCTTCACCTTTGAAGACCAACATGAAGATCAGACAGCTGTCTATGGGAGAAAAGCAAGCCATTTTGAAACTGAGAAAAGTGGGAAAAACCCAAAAACAACAGACAATGACATCACCAACAACCTCCACAGGACAGTGGTGAAGGTCACACGATCCATTGTTCTGAGAAGACTTCGAGAGCAGAAATATAGAGGACACACCACAAGATACAATCCACTCATCAGCAGTAAGAATCAGAAATCCAGACTGGAATTCACAAAGAAATACAGAGATGATCCGCAAAAGTTCTGGAACCGAGATGAACCTCTACTAAAGTGATGGAAAGGCCAAAGTGTGGAGAAAGAAAGGATCTGCTTATGATCCAGAACATACAAGCTCATCTGTGAAACATGGTGGAGGTAGTGTCATGGCTTGGGCTTGCACGTGTTACGCCACGGCGAACTCAGAGACGCAGAAGTGACGAGAACTACACTTCCCAACCACCCCTGCGCTCGAGTTCATCGGAGTACTAAGTGCATACACCTGTGTGACATCCAAGGTTATATAAGCTCGCGTTAGTGACAGCCCGGCGCGAAGTAAACGCCCTGTATTGTGAGAGCAGACGTTACCAAGCACTAGACTACGTTTTCTGACTTTTCTGGCTTTTGGACATATTTACGGACTTTTGACTCTACAAAAAAGGATGGGGGAGACGCGGATGGCTGGATGTATCCTTGCTGGAGAGCTTCCTGAATGTATTCCGTCATGGCCCGATGTTCTGCTTGGGAAAGCGGATAGATTCGGCCCCTGGGTGGAGTGGCGCCGGGAAGGACGTCAATGGCGCAGTCGTAGGGCCCTTTCTTGGATGAACACCTCGATAAGGTCTTGGTATTCCGGTTGGACCGTGACAGGAAGATGGGCTTGGGAACTTTCCACTGTAGTGGTGGCCACTGGAACGGAGGGGCCCGTTAGGCAGTGTTGGAGACAATGGGGGGACCACTTGGTAATCTGTTTGGTTGTCCATGATAACTGGGGGTCGTGGCGTTTGAGCCAAGGGAGGCCGAGAATGATGGGGTGTCTGGTGGAAACTGTTACATACAGAACTATGGTCTCATGGTGAAGTGTGCTGGCCTGTAATTCGATTGGTGCTGTGCAGAGTGAGATGACTCCTCCTCCAATAGGGGACCCATCAATGGACTGGACCGCACAAGGTTGGCGCGAGGCTTGTAAAGGGAGGCTGAAAGTCTGTGCCGTCCGCTCGTCTATGAAGTTCTGCATCAGAGTCGATGAGCGCTGTAAGCACAACAGGTTGGCCTGAAAATCGAATCACCACAGGTAGCACAAAAACATAATAATTTTGGACTCACCCGGGGGCATCGAGGTTGGTCAGCCGTTCTCCCCACTGTGGCCCTGGAACCCCGGTGGGGACATTGGCAAACGCCATCTGTGCTCTCGCCGCAGTAGAAATATAGTAGCTCTATGCGTCTCCACTATCTCTCCTCCTGGCTTATCTGAGCACGGCCAAGCTGCATTGGCTCATCAACGGGAGCTGGTTCAGGTGGCAGAGGGAACCACTGTACAGGGTGGTTCGTGCGGCGTAACCGGTCTAGGCGTATAGGTAAGTCAATGAGGTCGTCGAGGGTTGACTGCTTCCCTCGACACACCAGTTCTTAAACTAGCTTCGGGTTGAGCCCCTGGCGAAACGTGGTCTTCAGGGCCGGCTCATTCCACTCGCTCCTCGCAGCGATGTTGCGGAACTGAAGGGCATATTCCACCACATCCCGTCTACCCTACCCGTCTCCCAGCCGTCCGGGGAGTGATCGAAAGCATGCTGGAACCGGGAAAGGAGATCCGCTAACGTGGGTCTTGCCCGGCCTCCTTGTTCCCACGCTGCCGTGGCCCACTCCAGGGTGCACCCGGTGAGCAGCTCCATGAAGTGCGTGAGCTTTCATACCTCTGGCATCTCCAAATGGTTTTCAAAGAATAGTCTACAATGGAGCATGAAGCCCTTACATCTCTCCGGCTCCCCCGCGTAGAGCTCTGGTGTAGGCACCAGCGGATAGTGAGCCACCTCCGGGGGAGGTGCCGCTGACGCGGAGGCGAAAACGCGGTCTGCCGGCTGGACATGCTTATGCTATTTAGCTTTTCTGTGAGGTATGTTAGCTGTGCCTGCATTGCGCCAATAGCTCTATTCTGTTCGTAATACGCGTGACGCCAGTCTCCCGCTGCCTCCATATTTAGGCGAAGTAATCTGTTACGTACCGGTGGTGGAGACAAGCGTAGGTGGCAATAAATCCAGGGCGCAGGAAACACAGAGAAGTCCGCAACAATGACAAAGGGGGGATCCAGAGCGGAGCGAGTCGAGAAGCCGTGAATAGGTCTGCAATCGTAGCACTGGGATAATCCAAAGAAGCGTGAGTCAAAAGTCCATAAATATGTCCGTAAGCCAGAAAAGTCCGAAAACGTAGTCTAGTGCTTGGTAACGTCTGCTCTCACGATACAGGGCGTTTACTTCGCGCGGGCTTTCACCAACGCGAGCTTATATAACCTTCGATGTCACACAGGTGTATGCACTTAGTACTCCGGTGAACTCGAGCGCAGGGGTGGTTGGGAAGTGTAGTTCTCGTCACTTATGCGTCTCTGATTTTGCCGTGGCGTAACAGCACGGCTGCTTCCGGAACATTCGCACTAATGTTTATTGATGATGAACTCATGATGGTAGCAGCAGAGTGAATTCAGAAGTTTACAGGAACATCCTGTCTGATAATTTACAGAGAAACGCATCCGAATGAATCAGGAGGAACTTCATCATGCAGCAACACAACGATCCAAAACACACTTCCACCTCAACACAGGACTTTATCGGGGGGAAAAGTGGAAGGTTTTAGACTGGACAAGTCCATCACCAGACCTTCACCCAACTGATCAACATCTCACCTCCTGAAGAGGAGACTGAATAGAGAAACCCCCCGAAACACACAACTACTGAAAGAAGCTGCAGGAGAAACCTGGAGAAGCTTCACCGAAGAAGAACCCACAGTTTGGTGTCGCAGCGAGTCGCAGGATTGATGCAGCTCCTGCGAGTAATGAAACACAGCCAAATATCACCTGTTATTCAAGACTGATCTGTTCCTATACTTTTGCTCATCTAAATAATGTGTGTTCTGATCCAAAAAGTTCCATGTTTTATGGTGTTTAACACGTCTAGATGTAAACACCAGGAAATAAATACAAGCTGAAATCCTAAACTCTTGTTAAATTCACAGCTGGTTTGAGGTGTGTGTGTGATTTATAAGCGATCCTTAGCAGTGTGTGTTTAGTGTCTGAAACACTTTGACCTGAGGAAGACGCCGTCTCTGGAGTTTGGCATGATGATCATCTTCGCCTATCTGCCGTACGGTCTGTCTGAGGGACTCAAACTATCAGGTGAGTTCCAGCTCGGCGGAATTGTTTCTCACACACTTCACTCATGTGTTGTATCACCTGGGACAGAGAGGGCATGGTCAAACAGGGAACACGTCACCACAGTGTGTGTAGAAAACCTGTAATGTGGTGATCTCTCAGCCGGGGCAGACAAGATGAACACTCACTTACCTGTGATGTGTTTCCTCTGTCTTTGTGTGGCTTTTTTCCCCAACACACACACACACTCACACACACACAATATGTTATATGATATTATAGCAACTTTGTGGTTTCCATTGTAATCCAGTCAGGTGTTATATTTGGCATTTATCAGACACTTTAAGATTTTATTACAGAGTCCTATTGAAACATGGACTGTGTGTGGAGTCTGTGTGGGCCTGAAAGGAGGATAAAAAGACCATTAAAGTGGTAGTTTGTAATTGTTGCAGTGGCCTGTTAAAGAACAGGGTCACAGGTAAGTAGCGCTTTGCCATTGTGAGGGGGCCAATACTTTTTCTAGTCCAGAAACATGACAGAACACAAAGGCTCCTTTGCATGGCATTAAAGGAGGCGTGTCCTCAACATCTGTTGAGGAGAAAGAGGTATGGCCTGTGTACCTGACACTCTTGGTGAAAGAGGTGTGGCCTGTGCACCCTTCACTTCTACTTAAAGAGGCGTGGCCTTAGTTGAGCCTTAACTATAACCAAAGTCATTAAAATAATATTGAGTACTGAATTCACACTGCATATAAATAATTTTATATCCTCTTTCTCTCTCGCACTATCTCTCTTGCTCTCTCTCTCGCTCTCTCTCTCTCGCGCTCTCTCTTTCTCTGTCTCGCTCTCTCTCTCTCTCTCTTGCGCTCTCTCTCTATCTCTCTCTCGCTCTCTCTCTCCAACTCTCTCACGCTCTCTCTCTGTCTCGCTCTTTCTCTCTCATCTTGCTCTCTCTCATGCTCTCTCTCACTCTCTCTCTCGCTCTCTCTCGCGCTCTCTCTTTCTCTCTCTTGCTCTCTCTCTAACTCACGCTTTCTCTCTCTCGCACTCTCTCTCGCTCTCTCTTTCGCGCTCTCTCTCTCTAACTCTCTCTCGCTCTCTCTCTCTCTAACTCTCACGCTCTCTCTCATCTCGCTCTCTCTCGTGCTCTCTCTCTCTCTCTCACTCTCCCTCTCTCTCTCTCTCTCTCTCTCTCTAGGTATAATGGCCATCCTGTTCTCGGGTATCGTGATGTCACACTACACTCATCATAACCTGTCTCCTGTAACGCAGATCCTCATGCAGCAGACGCTCCGCACTGTCGCCTTCATGTGCGGTCAGTGACGTCCTTCAAATGACCTTTACCTGCTACCTTTACCTATAAATAAACAATTCAAACCATTTAGTAGCGGAAAATACATTTTTATTTAAATAAAAATCTGTTAAAATTCCAGTTAACACTTAATATTGTACAGATTTTATTTAATGTTCATATAATTATATAATAATAAATGACCTTTATTTAAGCAGCACCTTAAACTGAACTTGGTGTGATAATGTCGAAATATTTCAATTCTGACTTGTGACATAACATGCTACAAATGATCACGTTTAACATTTTTATAAAAATAATAATAATACAAATGTAGTTATTTTAATGTATAGCTTTAAAAAAATTCTCAGAGTATTTAAAATGATCTTATTTTTGCGGGTTTTTGTCTGCGATTATTTATCTGGAAAGAAGATTAGCAGAACTTTCTAAATAAAAATGATTCACTGATGTTTACTGTTAAAGATTCTTGTTGTAACCTGAGCCGGGTGTGTGTGTGTGTGTGTTTGTGTTCCACAGAAACCTGTGTGTTTGCCTTTCTGGGTCTCTCCATCTTCAGTTTCCCGCACAAGTTCGAGTTTTCTTTTGTTATCTGGTGTATCGTGAGTATCAATCACCATCAGATCTTCTCAAATCTCACTGCAGTCACTACAGGAGAAAGTATTACCTCGTTAATTTACATGCAGTACATCGTTAAAGAAAAGCAGAAAGCAAAAATAAAATAAAATTTAATACAAGAAAATGTCAACTTCTCAGTAATTGATCCGTTTTGTTGGTGGTATTTAAATGTTTGTGCGACGTACAGAGGTCCCGTCTTTTCGGTCTGACTTCTTAAAATCTCATTTTAGATTGATTTCATAATAAATAGTGTGAGGATTGTAAATCTATGTACTGCAATATTAAACGAAGCAACTGAATTAGTTTTTATTCCACAAAAATGAACAAAATCTGTAGATCTGTTATGTAAAGAGAGAATTAACAATGAGCATTTTCTGTAAAGTTTTAACAAATTACTTAATAATATTTTCACTGTAAAGCGTGCAGAAGAGTATAATAATTTGTTATTGATTATGGACATGGTTTGTTACCTGAAAAAAAGGTGAGACAGAGCTTGTTAGTCTTTACAGTTGTCTAAGAACTACAAACTAAAATACATATAAAAGTAGGATTTTGTGATTGAATAAAAATGATAATTAAAGTAATTCAACTTTTTATTGATGTATTAATAAGGTTTAATGTATTTTTGATTATATAATTACATGCTTCTGTCTTTAATCTTTAATAAGATTTTTCTTATTAAACACACTATCATGGGTTTATGAAGAAAGAGAAACTTGATCCAACCCTCAGCAGGTTTAAATCATTTAAAACATTAATGTTAAAAAAAAAAAAAAACAGCTTTATAATAGTTTAGTTTTTTACTGTTGTTATAAAATAAGTAAATATAAAATTACATTTATTCCCAGTGCTTTCTTTCATATACATTCGGTTTTTTTTTTTAATTTTTTTTATTTATTTATTTATTTTATGGTTAAATGTGTTGGATGATTAAAGTAAAGCTGAAGTCATTTTATATATATA
>JAFFST010045887.1:5538-23038 GCA_022414735.1 Noturus placidus | reverse complement strand
ACATTAGACAGACAGATAGTGAGGGTGTAACACAACACCATTATCTGTCTCTGTTGAATGCTATCAAATAATACCGCTGGAATACCACATGGAACAGTGATTCTTATTAAAGCCAGCTCAATGCCTGCAGGCCTGATGAGAGCAAAGCTAAAACTGCTGGACTGCGAGGTTTGATTGGAATAGAGATGTTTGGTAAACTTAACATATTCTAGGTTTTGATGTCTGGTAAGGATGAGGAACAGATGCTCTGCACCCTCAAGCCAAAGCTTTAATGGAGAACATCTAACCTGCATTGGAGATTCTTCCAGGGGAACATAGCATACATGATCCATGAAGAGAAGGCATAGAGCTGGCCCTAGCATGAGGAGACCGTGAGCTTGACTTCTGAGCGAGGTGTCTGTAAGCTCATGTAGAGAAGAAGGCAGTTAGCTCTTTTCTCCAACCACGCTGCGGTGTAGAATGAGCCGGCTTCATGTGCCTTGGAGGAAGCATGGGTGCAGTTTGGTTTAAGCTGGGAGGTGAGGAGTGTAGCTAAGAAGCTTGTTGAATCTGTGACAGAAACGGTCAAAGCACAGACTTCACTATAATTATTACTGGTTACAAGGAACGATAAAGACAACTGTTTCAGTTTCCAACATTACGTACCTCCAAGCAGTCCCTCCAGGATGACATGATGCTGTGATCGCAGCAACGAACGCGAAATCAAGGAAACGCCACAGTATTCTGACAGATGTTCCAAATTACAGCAGATTTACAGCAGATTCGAGCTGAGACGCGTCATGTGACGTCATCACGGCATTTTGGCATTCAGCCAAAGCCCTCCTCGATTCTCACGGGTCAAACCTGAGTACATCCAAAAGGTCTCATGTACCAAATAAAATCACTGCGAAAGACATTTCGTGCAACTGCGGTTTCGCCAATTCGACTAGTTTTATAAAAACCCGCAGAAAAATCATGTATGGACTGTCCAATAGAAGAGGGACCACTTGTTGAATGCGTCTCGTGTGATAATGTGTCTCATCATCTGGGGTAGGACCCGTCTGGCTGGGATGTCCCTGAACACTTCATCCATGAAGCTTCCTAAACGTGTGATGAGCACAGTCTGATGAGTAATCGCCCTTTTGTATTGGAATGAAGTGGTATGCAATGCAGAGATCAGGCTTGGTAAATATTTATCAGTATCTGGTAGCGAGCAGTGGCTCAGTGGTTAGGACGGTGGATTTCTGATCTCAATGTTATGCGTTCAAATCCCAGCGCTTCCGCTGCTGGGCCCTTGAGTTAGGCCTTTAACCCTTATCTCCTCACCTGTATGCTCTGGATAAGGGCATTTGCCAAATGCCATGAATGTAGCAGTAGCTGGGGTTACAGTCGATGTGTGAGTGGCGTGATGTTGCCTGGAGGAGCAACGAGCAGCTTTTGAGAAAGTTGGAGTGTTGTCTTTCTCCACAAGATCACTCTGATGTGGATTCAGTGTAACATGTGCTCACAGCCGTAATTCAATCACAGAGTACCTTCTTTTACAGACATTAAATACAAATGATTAATTAAAACTACTAACGATGAGGTTGAGTGTTAATGGTGCGGCGTGGGAGCGGAGTGATTACAGAATCGGGGAGCAGGAATCCTCTGGCTCCGCTATTCACCGGTGAGCCTTGATTTATTGGGTAATGGCACCAAAGCTGCTCAGAGGGGAAATACTTTCTGGATAAAACGCCAAAAAATGCTTCCTACCTAGTGAGTGTAGAACATGCTGCAGCTGTCATTCAGAGCTGAGAGGTTTGAGGGAAGATAAATGTGTGTGGCTGATTTCATGAGCTTTGACAGACAAGTGGGTTTAATTCAGCTTTAGCAGGAGGAGTGTAAGTGATCCACCTGCTCCACCTGTGAGCTATGCACACATATGTGTTACACACTCACACACCTGCATGTCCAGGCTTCAATGTGAACTTTTAAAGAGAGTGTATGGATACGTTTATTTGTGCTGGCCAAATGTGTGTGTGTGTGTGTGTGTGTGTGTGTGTGTGTGTGTGTGTGTGTGTGTGAGGTGTTGATTTCTGCCATCACCACTGTCTATTCATTATCACTTCAGTCTCGTCTCAACTGCACACTTCTGAGGGCGTGCGTGATTCAAGTAACACTCATACCAGAGGCTGAGCATGAGTGTGAGTGTGTGTGTGTGTGTGTGTGTGTGTGTGTGTGTGTGTGTGAGACGGCTCATACTCTATATGTCTTTGTATACTATACAGAATGTCAAACATAGAGAAAAGAAATACAGGAAAAGATAGAGGAATAGAGAGAGGGAAAAATGAGAGAGAGAGAAAGGTAGAGGGGGAGATATAGAGAAACTTCAGGCTGGAGAACTGTCCATATTAAGGGGTACGCAGCAACACATGCCGTGTTTTTGGAGTGATGCTGCATGTGTTTGAGTCGAGGTCGAGCATCATGGAGATGGTGCCGATGGTGATGGAAAGCTGCAGGGTTGCATCAAACAGCCCCAAGTTGGTAAAACACTCCAGCGTGCAAATTGTGCAAACTCAGCCCACATTCAAATGAACAAACTCCGACCTTTATTTCTCCAAGAGGCGATGTTTGGTAAAGGGAATTGTGAAACACACTAATAAACCATGTTTACTGCTAACAAGCTGCTATGGTAGACCAAGACATGCCCCTGGGGGCGGGACTTATACATCCTAGAGAGTGTTTAATTGGGTAAACACAAGAGAAGTACATCTATCTATCTATCTATCTATCTATCTATCTATCTATCTATCTATCTATCTATCTATCTATATATCTGTCTATCTGTCTATCTATCTATCTATCTATCTATCTATCTACAGTAGATAGATAGATAGATAGATAGATAGACAGATAGATAGATAGATAGATAGATAGATGACTGATGTACTTATATAGCGCACGGTGGCTTAGTGGTTGGCACGTCTGCCTCAAACCTCCAGGGTCCGGGGTTCGAGTCCCACCAGGGTCGTGTGTGTGTGTGGAGTTTGCATGTTCTCCCCGTGTGTCGGGGGTTTCCTCCGGGTACTCCAGTTTCCTCCCCTAGTCCAAACACATGCATGTTAGGCTGATTGGCGTGTCTAAAGTGTCCGTAGTGTATGAATGAGTGTTTATGTGATTGTACCCTGTGATGGACTGGCACCCTGTCCAGGGTGTACCCCGCCTTGTGCCCGATGCTCCCTGGGATAGACTCCAGGTTCCCCCGGTACCCTGAAAAGGAGTAAGCGGTTGAAGATGGATGGATGGATGGATGATGTACTTATCTTGTGTTTACCCAATTATATATATATAAGTCTTGTGCACAGTGATCACTTCGACATTGTGTCTCGGGGCAGTGGTAGCTCAGTGGTGAAGCAGTTGGGCTACTGATGAGAAGGTCATGAGTTCAAACCCCAGCACTGCCAAGCTTCCACTGTTGGGTCCTTGGGCAAGGCACTTAACTCTTAACTGCTCAGATGTATAAATGTAATGTCTAAACCAGACTTTATAGACACTGTTTGGATGGATGAAATCACCCACGTGGTTTCCCTATATACACTACAGTTTGTTTGTGTAATACAACTAACCGGCAGAAATCTGATCATTCAGACTTTTGGAAGAAATAGCTATGAGGTATTGGTGTGTATTTTGAAGTATGTCATGTCTGTGCAGGTCATTAGCGGTGGGACATCAGTACTCATCTGTAGCATCTCGGCCTGTGCTGTGCAGCTCAATCCCGGGTCTAGTGCCAAAGCAGCTGCGGTTCTGCAGGAATTTTGCAGAGGTGATGCCCAGTGTAGTGCACGGCCTCAGCATCGCTATCCGCGAGTGTCAACACCAGTTCCGTGGCCGCCGATGGAACTGCACTACTCTCAATGACACCCTCTCCATCTTTGGTCCCGTCCTAGATAAAGGTACGGGCAATTTGATATCTGCATCACACCAAGTGCCATATCTACCTTGAGGTTTTATGGTGATGGTTTGGGTTTAATGTATCAGCATATAGTGACACAAGAGTTTTGAATCCTTAAAATAAGGTCACAGGCCAAAACAGTTTGAGAGCCAGTGGGTTAGCGTTAGTGTTGTTTAAGAACCCTGTGCCTAGCAGTAAGCTCTGTGTGTGTGTGTGTGTGTGTGTGTGTGTGTGTGTGTGTGTGTGTGTGAGAGAGAGAGAGAGAGAGAGAGAGAGAGAGAGATTGTTGTAATATGTGTACACATGCGTCCACTGGGGCAGAGAATGTTTGTTTTTGACTTTTGATGGGAATTCCCTGTCCTCCCCCTGCACCAATTTACTCGTCACCACCTTAACGTATATCCTACACTCTCTTTATGTAACTAAGATCACACACACACACACACACACACACACACACAGTGGATAAGGATAATCTTCTGTATATTCAAAAACAATCCATCCATCATGCTGATTTGGAATAAAATTGTGAATGTTTCTTCTGTCGTTTGTAATCATCGAGATTTAGCAAGATACACACGGCGTTTTCAAAACAACGATTCAACCCCTTAACCTTTCGCGTACTTTCCAACAACACGTAGTATTTTTAAAATATATTACTATGATTTATTATTAATGTAAAGACCATTAATTCCTTTAGGTGCAGCTATTTATACATCTGCATTTTTAGTGTTTTATCTAACAGTGCTGAGGTGTTATTGTATAGTATAATTATCTCAATTGTAGTTACTTTATACCATGTTTACCTCAGCTATAGTAATTTACCACAGCTGAAATCATATTACACAACATTTACCTCAGCTAAAGTTATTTATAGAATTTCTTCCTCAGATACAGTTGTTTTATACAACTCAGTAGTTTTATATATCTCAGCTCAAGTTATTTTGTACAGTATTTACCACATCTATAGATAGTTTGTTATAGATAGATATATTATTTAACTAAGCTATAATAATTTTATTAAATATTCACCTAATCTGTAGTAATTCATACAATGTTTAACTCAGCCATAGTTATTTTACACAATATTTACCTTAGCTATATTTATTTACCTCAGCTTTAGTCATATTATACAATATTTACCTCAACTGTAGTTATTTAATACAATACGTACCCCAGCTATTGTTAATTACGTCAGTTATAATCATATTATACAATATTTAACTCAACTATAGTTATTTTATATGCTGTTTGCCTGAACTCTGACCGTTTTATACAACATTTACCTCAGAAACAGTCATACTATTCAATATTTATTCAATTCTAGTTATTTGACTGGAAATAAGGCCCCTCAGAAATAATGACCAGATAAGGAGGCAAAGTAGAGGAAGAGAAGCTGATTACTCTTTGTCTGTTTTGGGAAGTGTGTGTGTGTGTGTGTGTGTGTGTGTGTGTGTGTGTGTGTGTGTGTGTTTTGTCATGCGCATGCGTACTACATGTTCAGTCCATAGGCATGCGTGCAAATACTTCAAAACAACTCACGAGACATTTAAAACTACAGGACTGTGTTTGTGCTTCTCCAGCAAAGTGTAGATTTACTGCACCACATTATTAACCCGCAGCTACACTGATGAAGGGTCTTCAAAATCTTATAATTAAAAATAAAAATCTATCTGTGTAATTGTCTGTTTTGGACTAAATCTGTCTCTTTCTATTGCTAATAAAATATAGAAAGCAGACTGACTGCCAGCATCTCACTATTTGCACTATTTAGATTTTTTTAGTATTTAAAAATGAATGAGTTTTGTTAACAATGACTAATTTTCCAAATCTAACTATCGAGGATGTAGGTAACTGGAGACAGAACTTTTTGAACTCCACATGGATCATAAACCATTGAAATCGTTTGAGAAATGTAAATATTATTGCGCTTTTTATCCAGAAAAATCACAGCTCTTGTATTTGTTTATAGGGTGTTCTTACCTAGATCAATATGGCGGACACGTTGACATGAATGCTTATGTGCACAGACGTGCATAATTCAGCGTTTTTACTCTGACTGTGTGAGTGGGGATCAGTCAAGGATTCACGGAAAATCGTTTTTGTTTTCTGTACATCGTTGTCGTGTAAACCCTTACTGTGGGTCTGAAAAGAACAGAGGATTTTAAGGTGCCTTTTATGGTTCTGTCTCAATACCAACAATCAAACACCAAACCTTAAGCCCTAAACCCTAATCAGGGCTGGCCCGTGAGGTCCTAGGGAAGATCTTGAGAATGGTCCACAGAAAATATGATTCAAGTCCCCATGAGAGTCAGAGTGACAATATATAGTGTGCGGCAAGACACACTGACGAACCATGTTTACAACTAACTATTTGCTACTCTTGAGCAAGACACACCCCTGGGGGTGGGGCATGAACATTCTAGAGAGCGTTTAACTGGATGACCACAGGACAAGTCCAGGATGAGTTGTTAAATATTTTAATCATCGTCATTCCCAGAAGTGACGTACAATAAAATTAAATCAGAATATCTCCAAAGCTATACTGTTGTAGTTGTGTCCATGACACTAAGCTCTGAAACACTGATTTTGATTTCAGGGTCACATTAATGTCATTTTAGCTTGGCCAGCAAAATCTGTCTCGACACACACACACCCAAAGCGCATACCCTGTAGGTCAAGACAGGACCATCAGGAACATCGACATTTCCTTTGGTACACTACTAGGAAAAGACTGGTGGTAGTAAAGACTGGTGTTCTTATATGGTGCCTCACTTCTCAAAATATGATAATCTCATTGCCATGATGTAACACGCAGCATGGATCAAATCCTAATTGCTGCATGATCAAGTTGTCAATCACATGCCGTGTGTTTGTCATGCCTCCTCTCTAACGGAGAGTTTTCCAAATGTCAAAATAATAAGGCCAGCTAGGTTTGGTTCTCATTTCTTTGATGAGTCATTTCAAGAAGTTAGACCATTGATCTAAATGAAAAAAAAAAAAAAAAAAATCTAAAGTACTATATTGATGTGGCTGAGAATTATTAAATAATATCAAATATGTTCAAAGTTAATTAACATATCGTCCTGATGATACAGCCTCTAGCACATCCAACAATTTCATATAGCAGTCATTGTAACGTTCCTCATAGTGCTATTGCTGAAGGGTTACGATAAGGGTTTTTTCAGGTATTGAGTTGTGTTTAAAACCAACCTGTAAGAAATATTTAAAAATCCCGAAGCTATAAAACCTGCCAGGTAAGACCCAAAAGTATGGGTGTGGCCTGTGTGATTTGATGGGCATATCTTTAGCCCCGCCCCCTGCTGAGCTCGTTTCACCGTTCACACGGCCTTTAGATTGTTTTATTAAAGTGTTTCAATGGGAAATTCCCCCGTCTGCATTTTTGCCCTGTTGCTAGGACTTAACGCGGTGGTCGCTAATCACCGGGGCAAATTTCATCTAAAACACCGCAGGTCTTTTGTGGCACTAATACACCGTGACAGTAGAAGCACAACGGGGGACTGAAAATGCCCCCAGGGTGGACGGGTGGGTGAGGCAAGACGGGTAAAATGCCATCGCACGTCTCTAAGAGGTCTCTTCATATGTCCAAGGGTTAAAATAAGGTACAAGGCCAGAAAGAGTCATGAACAGGATTCGACAGCGTTTTAAACACATGTTAACACCCTTCTGATAGTTTTTATGTTTTATGTTTTTAATATGTTACACATTAAACATGATGATTAGCATGCTAGCTTTTACAAAAATAGTGCCGATTATACAGAATGCTGGTTTATTAATTAGTTACATGCTAATTGCCAGTTTAGCATAATGCTAGTTAGCTGGTTAGCCAGTTCACAAATCTTTAACGCAGCTGAATTAAAGAAGGCCAGTGTAAATTGAAATGAAAGAATTAATGAACAATTTCTGAAACAATTAGAAAGAATTAAATATTCCAAAGTCAATATATATCTCAAAATAAACTGACAATAAACTATTTGAATTGGAGCCGCAGATGACAGTATTTAACTCGGGGTTTCCCTTCTCAGGTAAAGTACGGGTGACTGAGGAGATGTTGTTTTGTGAATTCTATGTGAATTATAGTGGGTCTGTGTTCGGTTAATCTTTTCTCCTCCTCCTTCATCCTGCCATCTCTCGTCTCTGCCGTGTCATTGTCCTCCAGGTTCCATAAGAAAATGCACACACACAGATTATACAGGCTTCCTGATCATAAAAAGTGGGCGTTTTCATAGTGAAAGGACTAGTGGAGCTTTCAGACACACACACTCCACAACCAACACAACACTGCACTAATGACTAATGTTTACTGCTAATGTCTGTCTGGAAACGCTCTTTAAACTACTCCGCCGGATCAGCGTGAGCTCTACAATACACAGCATGTCAGTGTTTATTTCTGTATCAGTCAGATTGGCACGGTGGTGGTGCAGAGCTTACGACTGTGGGGTTATGACCGGAAGGTTGCTCGATAAGTGGGGACCTCCAGGGGGCGCCAGGGGGGCCTCAACAATTGTGAAAAGTGAAAAATAAATTCTCACTCTCAGACAACCACACACACACACACACACACACACACAATCAATTCCTAATGTAATGTAATGCAAATATATAATATGTAATTATTAATAAAAAGGGGAATATATTCAGAAGTCTGTATTTTTAATGTGTTTTAAAGACATCTTGTAAAAGGGGGCGTCGGTCACATGTTGATGCCGTTTGGGGGCGTCGCCCTGGAAAAGTTCGGGAACCCCTGTCCTAAATAACGAGATGCTGTGTCTTTTTGGGAGTTATTCCAAATGTGTTTGAGACCAAGTGACCAAGTGTCTCAAATATGGCTCAGCAAGTGTCTCGACGGTCATGGAGACATCATCACCAGGAGACATCTGATGTGTCTGAGTGGTATATGAAATAATACTACTGACTCTTACTGATGAAGACGATGTATAACGGTGGAATTGAGGTCTCATTCAGTCTGAGACATTCCTGCATTGAACAGCAGCGAGTTAATACGCTCCTCTTCCAAAGGAATAAACTCCAACCATTTAAACGAACAGTATGTGTGTGTGAAGACGCACAGCCACAAAAACACGCCAACGAATCATGTTTACAGCTAATGAGCTGCAACTGTAGAGCAAGACACGCCCTTATCTAGACATATTCATTCAAGACAGCTTTTAATTGGATGACCACAAGACGACTCATCAAAAAGTTTGAATCATAATCCCGGAAGTATAAAGTGGGTCTGAATTTACATAGCGCGCTAATTTCATATATTAGCCGACAATTAGTCAATTAGCGAACAGGCTACACAGGTCATCGTGTTTTCTTGTGTGATGAAGTAACATTTCGGGTGGAAAGGGCGGCTGTGTCTCAGTGGGTAGAGCGGGGTGTCCACTAATCCACTAATCGTAGGGTTGGTGGTTGGAATCCCGGCCCGGGTGATCCCATGCCGAAGTGTCCTTGGGCAAGACACTGAACCCTAAGTTGCCCCCGATGGCAAGCTAGCACCTTGCATGCAGCTCTGCTACCATTGGTGTGTGAGTGTGTCTCAGTTGTAAGTCGCATGTAAATGTAAAAAAAATGATATTTCTGTAAAGCTGCTTTGAGACAATGTGCATTGTAAAAAAATTGCTATACAAATTGATTAATTTAATTTAATTTAATTTAATTTGAAACCACACGCTGCGTAAAGGTTTCTCTCTGTGTTAGCATGTTAGCAACTCACATGACTGTTCCATAGAATACTAGTAATAGTAGTAACTTTGCAATAAAACCTAATAACGACAGAAAGTTGACAGCGCTTAATATGCCAATGCATCGAGGGCTCATTTCAAGGTCTTTCACTCGGCAGTTTGGAGTCAAAAGACGGTTGCAACATCATTTTCCGCACCTTTAATTTCTCTAACTAGTTCCAACCTGCTGTCGAGAGAGAATGGCTTAATTTATATTGCTACACACACACACACACACACACACACACACAAACGTTGCCATACAAGATCGCACAAGACTTCAGTGGATTCATCACTGGCTCTAGCTGCATGCTGGAAAAGTCTGAAGCTGTTATCAGCATTAGTATGGGATTTTGCACTCAACATCACTAGCTCTTGTGTTTCATAACTGATTATTTATTTGTGGCTTTTGTTCTTCAGTATTGAGGCTGTGTTGAGTAAAACAATGGGCTGTTGAGTGAGGAACACACAGCGCTCCATGGCGAACTTTAGCCCTGAGTGATGAAGGAGCTGTTTAATCAAGCCTGTGTAATTACAGGTCTGTGGTGCGAGTGTGTTTACCCATCATTTAGGAGGATGTGCTTGATCCTCAATGACTCATCTCTGTGCCATGCTAACATTGCCATGCACAAGGTTTACCACCTAACTGTGTATAATGTTAGTGTTCATATAATAAATTCCTCGTCTTCTGACCTATTCTAATGTTTGGGAATCTAAAATGTTTTTGACTCAATAATGTAGAAGTCATGAAGTAATCTATAACAGAGTTTGTACTGAAGGAAATAGGGTTCTGTACTTTACTACTGACTACCATTTTACTGAATGCACTAGTTAGTTAGTTAGAGTTGCATTTATATAGCACTTTTCTAGACACTCAAAGAAAATCTCCTCCACCACCCTGTATCCTCCACACTGATGATGTGACGGCAGCCATAGTGCTCCAGAACTCCCACCACACACCAGCTATTAGTGGAGAGGAGAGAGTGATGAAGCCAGTTCAGAGATGGAGATTATTAGGGCTGATAGAGAAGGGTCAATGGGCAGGACCCCCGGGGTTATACCCCTATTCTTTACCAGAAGTGTCCTGGGATTTTTAATGACCGAAATACACTGCTGTTTTTACAGTATAGTGTCCCCGTCACTGTACTGGGGCATTAGACCCCACACATGCCCCCTGCTGGCCTCACTAATACCACTTCCACAACCTTAGTTTTTCCCCAGGAGGGGATCTCACATCCAGATGCTGACCAGACTCAACCCTGCTTAGCTTCAGGGGGAAACCAGGCAAGAACTGCAGGGAGATACGGCTCTGTGTAGTAAACTACACTGTACTGTACTACCATTGTAACGAACATACTGTACTTTACATTCATTTTAGTGTACACACTTTACTGTTCATTTTCATGAATACTGAATCGTATTGTTCTGATAGCTTGCAATTCTAATTTGCTATTTATGGACGGCAATTTTTCTTGAAAAAAAAAAAAACAAAAAAAAAAAAACCCAATTGCTCCATTTTATTTTCTTCCACAGCCACAAGGGAAGCTGCATTCGTTCATGCCATCGCATCTGCAGGAATAGCGTTTGCCGTGACACGAGGGTGTGCTGATGGTTCAGCTACAATCTGCGGCTGTGATATGATACGTAAAGGTCCACCGGGGGAGGGGTGGAAGTGGGGCGGCTGCAGCGAGGATGTTGAATTTGGAAACATGGTGTCACGAGAATTTGCGGATGCACGTGAGAACCGGCCCGATGCCCGATCTGCCATGAACCGCCACAACAATGAAGCTGGCAGGATAGTGAGTGTTTACAGCTAAAACTGCTGACTACCTTTTAATTGAATATACTTTACTACTGACTTAACTACTGAAAAGAAACATCCCTTTTTGCACTTGCACCTCGACTCTGCGCACTTTGCTTCTTCTAGAACTCAATGAATGGATCTTGCACAGTAGCACTACTCGTATTGTTCTCTGCTTCATATCTCTTTGCTTGTATTTTTCTCCTTTGTAAGTCGCGTTGGATAAAAGCGTCCGCTAAGTATAATGTAATGTAATGTACTGAATGTTAGTTTAGTGAATATACTTTACTACTGACTGACATTGTACTGAACACTCGTTACCATTGACTACCATTTGATTGAACACACAGTAGTCGTAAATAAGATATGTCTGGACACACCTTACTTGACTAACATTTTATTTCTATTGTAACCCAGCATTTTATTCTGTAACCAGGACTTAAAACTAACCTCACTGCTCTTTCTCATGTCTCCACAGTCCATCACCGAACACATGTACCTGAAATGTAAATGTCACGGACTGTCAGGAAGCTGCGAGGTGAAGACATGCTGGTTTTCACAGCCGGACTTTCGCAAAATCGGTGACTACATGAAGGATAAATACGACAGTGCGTCCGAGATGGTGGTGGAGAAACACAGGGAGTCTCGGGGCTGGGTCGAAACCCTGCGGCCCAAATACGCCTTCTTTAAACCGCCCACGGAAACAGACCTCGTCTACTATGAAAGTTCGCCCAATTTCTGTGAGCCGAACACAGAGACAGGTTCGTTTGGGACGCTAGACCGTACGTGTAACCTGACGTCGCATGGCATCGACGGCTGCGAGCTGCTCTGCTGTGGCCGAGGACACAACACGAGGACGGAGAACCGCAAAGAGAAATGTCACTGTGTCTTCCACTGGTGCTGCTACGTCAGCTGTCAGGAGTGTATGCGCGTCTACGATGTCCACACCTGCAAATAACCTGGACTAGTTTGGAGAAAATCGGCTTCTTTACTAACCTACTGAAATATCGCTGAAAAGCAGGGTGTGTCCTGACTTTGCTGAGTGACAAGGCTTTCAAAATATAATAAATAATATATAATAATCACACACCTGTGAGCGCATCACAATAACTGGATTCTGTATTAAAACACCACCGAAAGCGTTACACATAAGCCATTGTGCTGTCCATAGAGCACCTTAATGTTAGCCTGTCATGTTGCTTAGAAACCAGCGTTTACTGCAACAGACTGTGGTGCATGGAGGAAGAACTGTTTATAGCAAAAAGTCATAATTTATTCATAATAAATTCAATTATTTATTGAAGACTAGATTTTATCATATTGTTTTTGCCGTGCAGGTAAGAGGGTTGTTCTCCACTTCATAGTGTACCTAAGAACTCCCTTACCTGTGATCAAATCACCGTAACACACACCCTCTCGTATCGTATATCACACAGTATAATAACTAAGTTAGCTTCCAAAATAGTGCTAACATTAGCATTATTTCGCTAATTGCTCTTGTTAACCCAAAGATGCTTGTCACTCCGCAAAATCAGGACCTCCAGGAAGCTGGGGGGCACAAAAATGCGGTTCCCCCAACCAACTTGTGTCATCATTCCTTCAAGAACCTTCCATGAAAATATCCCTCTGGATTAAAGTTGTCGAGTAACGGTCCTCCAAAAACAACCCGTGTCATCATTCCCTTACATAATAGATTAAAGAGAAAGGTCAAAACCGAGGTCATTGTAGATCCTGCAATGAAAAAAGGGGGCGTGTCTTATTACACACTACTGAACAGGCAGCTTCTTTCAGAGACATTAAAAGACCTTACATGACAAAGGGAACCCACTTGAAAAGGGTCTCGCGTTTCCTTCTCAAAGAGACTATCACACCATTGTGAGGACGTTTCGCTTGTTAAACTCTCAGAGGGATGATTCTTAACCCGACTTCAGAGAGAGAGAGAGAGAGAGCGAGAGAGAGAGAAGAAAGGTCTTACATCGCCATGCTCTGGAGACTTCAGCGATTGTGCTGGGAATAAAAAAAAGGCTTTGTAATGGCACGTGGCACCTGGTGTAATGTCTGTCCCCCAGTGACACGTCAGCTTTAGCCTCTTTAATCAGCCATTAGCGCTACATTGAATTCTTAGTCGTTCCTATAAAAGATGGACATTTGAATTGTTTATATTAAGTGCCGTATTAAATGTTTAAAAGTGTGAAAGAGATTTAGCGCTCAGCTATTAGCACTCTTCTCTGCTAGTTTCAGCATTAGCCTTTAAACACGATTTTCTTTTTACAACAGCTCAATATTCAAATATTTCTTTTAAAAAAAAAAGAAAGAAAAAAAAATTCATTTCTGTGTTACGTGTCGTGAGTGTGTAAAAGAGGTTCTAGTGGTATGTAGCATGATCACTGCCCATTTCTAGCCTGCTGCTAGCAACATCTTAGCATCCTAACATCGTACACAAGTAGAAAAGATTAGTGTCCTATTTCATTCTATGAAATATTCCATGAGGTAAAACAAATAAGAAAAGAAATCTGTGTACTGAAAAGTATGATTCTTAGTGACAAATATTTTATATATATTTTTGATAGGAAAATGCTTTATTTTGTGTGTGTGTATGTGTGTGTGTGTGTGTCAGAGAGAGAGAGAGAGAAAGAGAGAGAGAGTGAGAGTGAGAGAGGTTGTAGTAGCACTACTAGCATAAGCGTGAACCTTTATCCATGTGATAAATGTTTCTTGGTAAAATGTGGTGAGTGTGTGTGTGTGTGTGTGTGTGTGTGTGTGTGTGTGTGTGTGTGTGTGTTCAGGAAGTATTCTGAGTACACGGTTAACGAGTTACTAATTAGGTTATGAGTTCCCGGTCGTGCCCGAGCGAGCGTTACATATTTCCGAATTTCTCTGAATTTGCTTGTTTGCTTTATGAATCATAACTGGACTTTGTCCCTCAATGTCACCATTGTGTCCTTGTTGAATGTTTCTGTTTAGACCTTTTTTTTTTTTTTTTTGCTACTGTTAGGAGATTTTCCCCCCTGAAGATAGAAGAATAATTCAGTTTGTTAGCTGTTAGCTTTAGAGAATTAGCACTTCTGGTAAGCGCTAATATAGCACATGGAGTCCCCTTTGTTTTTGTGTTAACAGTATTAACGATATTTAAAAGGGCTGCTTTCCAGAATAAATCAAACACTGGACCAAACATGTCATTGTCGTAACACTGGAAATACTCCACGTTAACTTTTTGCTAGCTAGTTCTGAGAGTTTTCCTCCATCCTAACTAGTTTAGTTCCTCTTACTGGGTCGTATTCAGGGTCAATGCATTAAGTCCAAAAGTGTTGAGGACAGTTCCTGGTATTCAGAGTCGGGCTTCACAGCCGTAGAGCTTCACTTGGGTAAAAGTATTTGAATTTCTACTGTGGGATTTTCCAACAGCATCTAGACCACTACCTTTAAACTCTCCTTTCAACCAGAAGCGAAAACAAATAAGGATAGAAACTACAGACTGAAGCAGAAGGATTTCTTTTCCTTTTCTTTCAAGTGTAATAGGGTGTAACACAAAAGCAAGAGACAATTAAAATAATAATAATAATAATAATAATAATAATAATAATAATAATAATAATAATTAAGCCACTACTTCAATGATATCTGAATGAGAAGATGATGAGAGCTGAAATAAATCTCATACGAGTCTCGTATATCACTGATATATTACTGCAGGAATAGAGCTAGGTGTAATGATCACATTCATCACGGGGTTAATGGAACAAAATGGCTTCCGCTCTCAGTATTCAGCAGCATAAAGAATAGCACATGATCCAGCGCAGACTGTTATTTTACATTTGACTTATTTATCTTTTTATTTCCTGCTCTGTCTATTTGAATCATAATGTTTTTTGTGAGATTTAAGAGACTTCATCACACCTTTAATCCATTATTTTGATTTGTCAAACAAATTAAATATTGCCGAAGTTTCATTCGATGAACGGGCTGAAAGTCCCGTGAAGGCCCTTGAAACATGCAGCATTATTCGATCTGCTGACGGAGTTTCCACTGAAACAGGAATTCAGGGCGGGACATATCTCGTGGCTCCTCCTCATTGTTAAATAGCTAATAGCTTTTAGGAAAGTAGATTTTTTTTAATAATCTTGTGGGCGGGACAATTCAGATTCTACAGAGCGTCTGACTGGACAGAAAATGTGATGAGAAGCCGAAGTGCAGAATGATGTCATCGGCGCTGTTGATCCGTACCGGTGGTAGTGAGAGGCCGTGAATTTTTAATGCATGTATCTCAAATCTAAATGTGAATTTTGTTATTGTTTCGGAAGCTTATAGATAACCGTAAGGCTGACATATTCATACAAAAAGCCATAACGATTTAATGGGGACTTTAAGTTCAAAGTCAGAGACACGCCTATGTTTTAGACAAACTCCGCCCCATGTGAGATTTCGATATTAAATCCTCACCGCGCGCTGAACTCGACTCTGAGTACTACAGTCTGTCAAATGACAAAACACAGGCTCATGCTCCCGCGCTCTCAAGGCTAAGCTAATTAACTTAGCTACGCTAGCTAGCATTGACCAGTGACAAGCAGCAATTTAACAGTAACACCGATTTAGCTTTAGATATTCGCCTCATCTGGATGCTGCTAGCAGGTTTTACTGTGTATTATATTCAAACTTAGTGTGTGTGTGTGTGTGTGTGTGTGTGTGTGTGTGTGTGTGTGTGTGTGTGTGTGTGTGAAAACTCTTCTTTCTGTGAAAGACTCTATGTAGATATAGTTATGAACTAAAATGTGAAGTTTTCTTCTACTAATTCAGTTTTCATCCAAATTTGCCATTGTATTCATTTTAAAAGCTTACATGAAAATAAATAACTAAGTCAGTGTGTTTAAATGGACTGAATAATAATAATAATAATAATAATAATAATAATAATAATAATAATAATAATAATAATCATAATCATAAATTTAATACACACATTTCAGAAAACACATATATATATATATATATAATGTATGGAGGTTTGATGTGAACATGGGAAATGATCTATAGTTTATATTCTGATGATTATTTGTGTTATTTCTCGTCCATTTTTATGAAATAAATGAACAATGCTGTCACACTGAATTCTCATTTCTCTGCCTTTAATTTCTCTGCTTGTAAATTCCAAAGCTTCCAGTCCTGTGTTTATGGATTTTAGGGATTTGGGTCAAAGGATGTTTTTTTATTTTATTTTTTTTTTTTAAATGGTTATTTATTACAGTGTAAATTTGGAAGTGTGTGTGTGTGTGTGTGTGTGTGAGAGAGTGTGTGTGTGTGTGTGTGTGTGTTGGGTAGAAGAGTAGTGTGTGATGTTTACCTTAGTGTCTGCTGCTGACTCTGACCTTCTTCTTCTTCTTCTTCTTCTTCTTCTTCATTTTGTTGTTGTTGTTGTTGTTGTTTTCTTTGAAGTGTGCCGTGTCCTGCTGTCTGCTAAAGGTGATGACTACAATTAACCCCATAACTGAATAAATTTATACTGAAAACACATCAAAAGATCTCAATGTCTCCATTTCGCTCGATTAATTTTTTCTACCTACAAATGAAATGGTTTAATCTGCATGTTTGGTTTAATCAGTCCATCCATCCATCTTCAACCGCTTACTCCTTTCAGGGTCACGGGGAACCTGGACAGGGTGCCAGTCCATCACAGGGCACAATCACATACACACACACATTCATACACTACAGACACGCCAATCAGTCTACCATGCATGTCTTTGGACTGGGGAGGAAACCGGAGTACCCGGAGGAAACCCCCGACACACGGGGAGAACATGCAAACTCCACACACACTGGCGGGACTCGAACCCTGGACCCTGGAGGGGTGAGGCAGACGTGCTAACCACTAAACCACCGTGCGGGTTTATTCAATCATTTACAGTGCCTTGTGAAAGTATTCGGCCCCCTTGAACTGTTCGACCTTTTGCCACGTTTCAGGCCTCAAACATAAAGATATAAAACTGTAATTTTTTGTGAAGAATCAACACCAGGTGGGACACAATCATGAAGTGGAACCAAATT
>JAFFST010045886.1:28703-44486 GCA_022414735.1 Noturus placidus | reverse complement strand
ATCACTTTTTCACACAGGGCCATGATGGTTTGGATTTTTTTTCACCTTTAATAATAAACACCTTCATTTACAAATTGCATTTTGTGTTTACTTGTGTTGTCCTTGACTATTGTTTAAATTGGTTTGATGTTCCGAAACACTTAAGTGTGACAAACATGCAAAGGAACAGGAAATGAGGAAGGGGGCAAACACTTTTTCACACCACTGTAAGCATCTGCTAAATAGAAACGTAGAGAGGGACAGACAGAGAGCTGAGGTACTTTTCTAGGGAGGGGAAACTCCAAATCTGTCGTTTCACGTCTACATGGCAGCTCTGTATAAAGCTATAGGCTAATCCAAGCTCATGAGTGGATTTTGGCGTTGTGATGAATTACTCTGGGGGGGAAAAAGGGGGTATGAAAGGCATCTGATCTCGATATTTAAATAGTGAATTCCTGCATTGTGGGAGTACTCAGCGGGGAAAAAAGACTTGAGAATAGTACACTACTCCATAATTAAATGCTTTTTTCCCCCTCCACTCCTTTCACTAATCTCAAGTGAAGCATTTGGAAACCTTTGGGGAAATGATGAAAGAGTGAGTGAAGATTAAGAGGGCGGCTGCTCTTGCGTGTGTGATTACTGCATTCCGGGTCCTGTGTGGTTCAGCTCGGCTTGGATCGGACCCAGCTCGCTAATCCTGACCCAAAAACACCGCTGCTCTTAACCCTGTAGTGGTGCCATCAATCCAAACCATCTTTTAACAGCAACAGAATGTTGATATTCTGTTGTAGCCATTATGTTTAGCTCAGATTCCTCACTTCCTGTTTGTTTGGGGTCTCAGGGATGGTATTTTTAAAATGGCATCATCCTTTCCCACAGGACGTTGGAATATGTACGTCTGTAAACATGAGTAAACAAGAACTTGGTTTTTATCCTGAACTGTATCTGAGTGAGGTCAGATTGAGACTGATATCCGTGGCATATATCTTTTATCAGTTCGTGCGTGGGTTTGGAAATTCTGGTAAGGTGTGAAGTGCTAAACCTGAACATTATGAATATGTAGGAAACGTTTTGTGAAAAAACTAGTGTATTGATATTGCATGTGTTCTTATTGCTAGCATTCAAAAGCGCTAAGTAGAATCCTCAGCTCTGATTGGTTGATTAATTTTCGATCACAGAGAAAGGAATCACAGGTTTATGTTCAACTTTTCTTGACAAGTTTTGCTATGAAAGCACCACACGCAGTGCTTTATACTTTTCCCGACTCTCTTTGATGTTGGAACAATCTTTTAGTAGAAGTTCTCGGTGGTTTGTGTTGACCTGTGCTGAAGGTAAGGGTTAAAATCGGTGGTATTGGTGGTGATGCCATTTGGAGTCAGGAGGAATGTTGTCTTTTGTTGACGGGTGCTTGACCCTGCTCAGCCTGGAGAGCAGTTTGGAGAGCTAGCTGTGTGTGACCGCTACTTCTCACCGCGAGTGTTGATGCATTCCTCCACCCACTCCCTCTCTCTCTCTCTCTCTCTCTCTCTCTCTCTCTCTCTCTCTCTCTCTCTCTCTTTCAGAAATAATGGGACAACCCAGGATTTTTCACATAGTCTGAATAGTTCCAAACGTGTCCCTATTCCAAAACCTTTCCGCTTGACCACACGTCATTTTTGTTTTACCTCTTCAGGTTAACGTTTGCTGTTAGCAAACTAATGATTAGCCTACACGAGCGTGTGATGCGTGGAGCATATTCATCGTCATTAAGTAAGAAATCGATAGTAAAAGAGTAACTTGGAAGTCAATGTTTTCTGTTTTTGCTTCTTTCTAATCTATCTAAACACAGGAAAGGGCACATTTAGGGGAAAAGGGAAGCTAATTGGCCTGCAGGAAAAGAAACTCTACTCTGTGCTGTACTGGGGAGTGGATTACAGCCTCAGAGTGAGCTTTATCTCAGGGTCAGTGCTGAAATAAAGACTAATTCCTTGAGGAATGAACTGTGCCTATGACCCGTTCAGATCCGTGCTGCCAGACTTAACCTCGGTTCATTCACTTAGAGGGGATTTGGGATTTGGGCTTTCTACGTCAGATCAGGTGAAGATAAAAGGTGACCAGGTTCTCAAGGGCAGTAAAAAAGATGGGTGCTGTCTCAAGTTAACACTGGGTGGCGTTAATGTTAGACCGAACGCTGTCAGAATCGATTGTTGATGCACTTCCTGTCAGCAGAGGTGGAAAAAAATACTTTGTTACCTTAGTTGGGAGATCTTTTATGTACTAAAACTCTACAAATGCCATAATGGACTGTATGTATTTTTGAGTAGTAGCCCAGCTGTAAGCCAATCAGCTGCATTCTTGCTTTTCTAAATAAGTTGGGTTTTTTTTTTTTGTTCAGTAAAATTCATAGATATCTTTTGACACCATACTCAGTACTCAGTACTTTATGCAGTCCTGCCTGTCAGTTCACTTGAGGTTCCAAATGACTCTCTAAGATCCCAACCCAAGGAAAGCAGCACACCTGGACTGGTCTGGTCTGGACTCGACTGGACTGGACTGGTCTGGACTGTATTGAACTGGACTGGACTGGTCTGGACTCGACTGGACTGGTCTGGACTGTATTGGACTGGACTGGACTGGTCTGGACTCGACTGGACTGGACTGGTCTGGACTCGACTGGACTGGTCTGGACTGTATTGGACTGGACTGGACTGGACTGTATTGGACTGGACTGGTCTGGAATCGACTGGACTGGACTGGTCTAGACTGTATTGGACTCGACTGGACTGGACTAGTCTGGACTCGACTGGACTGGACTGCTCGTTCAAATTTCCTGGACTCCATGATTTGAATGAGTGATTTTTCCGGTCCAGAATCTGCAGGTGTACATCAGCTGGATCCTTATCCCAAGCTTCCGCGAACTTAGCCTGTCTTTATCATGTCACCATTGTTGGACGGAGTCGAGGAGACGGCTTGTCTGTACTGCTCAAATTTTGTGAAACTGAAGGAGGCAGCAGAGAAAGAGCTGGCGTCTCTGTGTTTTTCTTTTTTCTCAGGGCTGATGCTCAGTGTCGGTGTAGTAGAGTTCGTTAGAGAACGTGGATAAACTCTGTAGTAGCTACCAAGAGTGCCATATATTTTCCAACTTTGTGTTCTGTATTTTAAAAAAAATTGCTTGTCATTCATTTTCTTTTGCTTTTGCCTTGTATCTCATAGTTACCAGATAAATTATTCCTTTTTTGTAGCATAAAAAAATTTACTTAATAAGTCATCCAATATCCATCCATTTATCTTCTACCGCTTACTCCTTTTCATGGTCACGGGGAACCTGGAGCCTATCCCAGCGAGCATTGGGCACAAGGCGGGGTTCTGGGTTCAATACTAAACTCAGGTTACTGTTTGTGCAGAGTTCTGCATGTTCTCCAAGGGTCCATGTGGGTTTCCTCTGAGTTCTCACCATATAAACTTCTGATTATTCTCCGCCTCAGATATTCCAGTGACACTTTTCTGGCTACGAGCTTCAGGATACGTGTACGATTAATTGCGTTAATTCTGAAACAGTGTTGTGAGTAGGAAAAAGCAAGTCCACAGGTGGTTTTGGGCCAAGATCTTGTTATAAAGCAAATAATTGGAATGAAATCTAATCAAATTTCACAAACATTGACTATAGAAAACAAAGTGAAAGCACAAGTTTAGTTTATATTACAAAGATTGTGTGAGGGAAATGTGGGAATGTAGAGTAATGCCCGTACACGGAGATTTGCAACTACTACGAAGAAATGCGTGCACAGTGGGGAAAAAAAATATTTTGCCATCCAAAGTCTGAGAAAAAAGAAAAACAAACGTGTATCCCTTGGGAGACACACTCTATAATCTCAAATTTCCTTCACACAATCTTTGTAATATAAACTAAACTTTCACTATACTTCACTATCGCTTTGTTTCCAAAACATTTTGGCCCAAGTTGCAGCTGGGCTACAAATTATTCTTCAGACCTGGCAACCCTGATAGCAATGTCAATATGATACAGTACTCCCTCACGTGTGTAAATATGTGCTGATATCTTTTCATGTGTCAACACTGAAGAAATGACACTTTGCTACAATGTAAAGTTGTGAGGGTACAGCTTGTGTAACAGTGTCAATTTGCTCGGCCAGTCCATAACCGTCACCCTCAGCTTCTTTAGCAAGGCAGTGTACTTTGACATGCTGAATCAGAGTATGATCAGTATGCAGTATTCCAGCATGATAACGACCCCAAACACACCTCCAAGACCACCACTGCCTCGCTAAAGAATCTGAGGGTGAAGGTGATGGACTGGACAAGCATGTCTCCAGACCTAAACCCTATTGAGCATCTGTGGGACATCCTCAAACGGAACGTGGAGGAGCACAAGGTCTCTAACATCCACCAGCTCCGTGATGTCATCATGGAGGAGTGGAAGAGGACTCCAGTGGAACCTGTGAAGCTCTGGTGAACTCCATGCCCAAGAGGGTTAAGGCAGTGCTAGAAAATAATGGTACTCACACAAAATATTGACACTTTGGGCTCAATTTGGACATTTTCACTTAGGGGTGTACTCACTTTAGTTGCCAGTGGTTTAGACATTAATGTGTGTGTGTTGAGTTATTTTGAGGGGACAGTAAATTGACACTGTTACACAAGCTGTACACTCACTACTTTACATTGTAGCACAGTGTCACTTCTTCAGTGTTGTACATGAAAAGATATCATCACATATTTACACACATGTGAGGGGTGTACTAACTTCTGTGAGATACTGTAAGTATACAGAATGAACAGTAGCACTATGAAGTGTCCATAGATCATCTGAATGTATAATACAAAATACACAGCTTTGTGTCGTCCTTTCTTCAAATGATGTCACTTTCTTGTATCTTCATTCATCCATGAGATATAAAGGTTTTTAAAGGGGTGTGGCCCTCATTTTACTTTCGAACTATTTGTCCTAGATGCATGAAATTTTCAGGGATTGTTGTCTAGTATAAGATTTCTTTTAACTTCAAAAAAAAAAAAAAAAAAAAAAAACTGATGACCTTCAATTTTTTTTCTTTTTTACAGTAAAGCTAGGGCCACACCCACTTTTTAAAGCCTCTATAGTATATCATAGAAACTAAAGCAGATACAAGCCTGAAATTGTGCATACTGTTTATTGGGCATTGTGATGTTGTTTGCAGAAAGTATGAAGCAAATCGGAGATGGTCGATCGGGAGGCCTCCTGTGAGTTCACCTAGATTGACCCTGCTATACTGTATATATTTTATAAAGGATATATATACTCGGATTATGGGCTGCCTCGGAAAGCAGTGTTCAGGAAGCAGTGAGACATTTAATGTGTCACAGAGGCTTGTTTTTCACATATATTGCATGCGGTGGTTGTATGGGCGCTGTGCATTACGGGTCACTGGGCAGCAGTTAACTGGAAGCTCCAACAACAGGCTGTTGTAAATCAGAGGCAGCGCTGTGATTGAAAGTGATTTAAACCCCATTCACTTTATGAGTTTATTGTCTCGGGCAGTGCGCAGCTCCTGAAAGAAACCCCGCCATTCAGGGCAGTGCAGAATAAGGCGAGCGACAGGCACTTCAATCCGCCGTACACTCCTACAACAATGACTGGTATCTGCTTGAGAATTGCGCGTCTTAGACAACAAACCAGCTCCTCTATTCAGACTCGCTGATGTGAAGCTGAAGCTCTTTTGTCTCCGCTATCATCTCCTCTGTGTTTTTGTTCTTCCAGAACACTGGCAGGAATTGGCGCGAGCTGCATTTTCCCATGTAAGAATAGCAGTGAGTTTTGAGATCTGTGATCTCCCGGGAGAGTCGCAGCCAGCTCCAGGAGGCAATCGTTCTTTCTTTTTCTTTTCTTTTTCGGGCGTGATGCTGTGACGGTCACCTTAAATGGCAATTTAGTGCTCGATGCTTTCCCGAGCTTCCAGACCTAAAGAGGAGCTGGCGTTGAGAACCCGTTTTATGGATTTGAGGAACAGACGCTGGGATTGTGGTGACGGCCCGGTTGTAGCATTGAGACGTCTCTGTTAATGATGTCCACACAATGCGAGGGGGGTTTGTGAACTTCCACAGAGGTCGTGACCCTGTCCAGAAACAGCAGTGTGTGGCAGACATGCCAGTAATTGGATTGGATTATTTTGGGGTGCACAGTGCCTCGGGACGCTGAACACACTCGGAGGTCGGTTTTGTGTGTGTGTGTGTGTGTGTGTGTGTGTATGTGTGTGTGTGTGTGTTTTGTATACAGTTTCCTCAAAGCCCTTTAGAAAAGAGTGCATATTCACCAGCGTGTGCTGTCTGAGATATTCCATATGTCAGACCGAGTGATGTTTATTTGTGTGTGTGTGTGTGTGTGTGTGTGTGTGTGGGGGTGTGTGTTTATTTTTTTTTGTCCTGTCCAATTATGGTCAAATTTGAGGCGAGCAGTTTTGACCTCTTTGCAACCACGCCTCCAGTAGCACTAATGAATGCCAAATAAATGTCAGCTGTCCTTGTAAAACACTGCCCCGAGAGAGACTCAGACTGTGTTTGCACAGAGAAATTCTTCTCCGACTCAACAAAACCTGCCTTATTTCTCAATCCATTCAATTTTTGTAAACGTTTGATTTTCTTCTTAAAAGAGCACCTCCCCAAGTGTTTTATTCCTCTGAGCAAGAAGTGATATCTAGGTTTTGTTATGTTTATAGCAGCCCCCCCCCCCCATAAGAGTTAATACGACAGAAAAACTCAGCTTGTCATGTTACCGAGAAACCACAGATGATATTAAAGTTACAGCTTTACCGCTGACTGTTACAAAGCACTGACACCGGAGACTCCTTCCATCGATGTTACATAAACATCTCCTTACTGTAAGAAAGCGTCACAATGTCAAGGATTACACACATTTATAAGTCCCCGAGAACGAGCTCTTACTATAGAAACGATATATATATATATATATATATAAAATCGAAGGAGTGCGTTAATATAAACCTGTGATTTGCAGCTGCACTACTGTCAGATCTGCTGCTCTAGAAAATGAATCTTTCCGAGCAATCAGAATCCAGAATTCAACATCTCTGATGTATAACCGTTAAATAATCCAATAAATAGAAGTATAATCTGCATGTAAAGCTTTGTATCGGATTCATTTCACTGGTAAGTTTGATGTAAGATTGATTCTGATGGCGGGACGGACATTTCGAGGCAGATTTGACGCACGATGTTTATGATATCATGAAATGTCCCGTCGAATGGTCCGGAATTCTTGTGTTACGTCTTCTGAGATGGACAGCAGTTAGGACTTAAGCCTTTAAGATTAAATAAAAGGCTAGCATGCCGTCACTGTTCTCAGGGTGCTCCTCCCTTGCATGGAGCGGTGGACCGGATTCCGTCTAGCACGTGTGGACACGGATAGAAGATAGTGTTCTGGGTTCATGGAAATGGTTCATTTGAGAAGAATCTTTGCATGTAAACAGAGCACGTTGTGATTAGCTGGTGTTCTGAGAAACCACTACATCTGACCCTCACTACATCTCCGTCTCATGAAGGTCTCTGACCATGAGGTGTTCTCTGAGACGTTTGGACCTAAGACGGGACTGTTCTGGACTGTAACACAGTCAAACTCTCAGCGACGCGAGCAGTTAGTCCCTCTGTCTGTCTGCGTGTTGTCTCCTGTAGACCGTCACTCGTGATCAGTCAGGTCTGGATGATCTCTGAGTCTCTGAGAACGGACCGATGTTTATGAAGCGAATCCCTCGGGCTCGTGAACAGTCCCAGACTTCCACAGTAACGATGTGTTAAATAATCAAGCCTCCATCGCCGTCGTCACGCGTCAGCAACACGTGCTGCTTTCCCACGTTCACGTTTTTAATGCTTCAACGATGGGGGGAGGAGTTCCACTACATTTGGGTCACATGCATGTTCTCCAAGTGAGGCAGTGTACATTCAGAGATGTGGAAGGTGTGTGTGTGGAACGTCATGACACTAGTTTAATGCTGTTTAATACATTTTTTTTTTTTTTTTTTGCTGGACAGACTTTAAATTGCACCGCAGATATCCGTTTAAAAAGAACATCACGATTGCAAATGAAATACCTTCAGTTCCGCTGATGGTTTGGATTATAAACCAGCGTTTTTGTGTCTTTTATGTATGCGCTGTCGGTCTATGAAGTCAGAAGTTGGTTGTACCGTAAACAGCCGGTCCACGGCTCGCAAACAAACCCTTTCACCCCGTCGAACGCTTTGTCATTCAGTCCCTACATCAGACTCGCTCAAGGTCTCCATCCTGGCTCCCTTCCACCGACGCAACTGCAACGCTTTAAAACTTTGACTAACGCCGAACAGACGGCTGCGCGGTGGCGCGTTAAAGCGAACACGCTCACTCGCTTTGTAATACTTTCTCCAAAAGGAGACCCTTTAAAAGAGTCGTTTGGCAAGAAATGAAGTGAATCAGAATCACTTTACTGGCCACTTGAATGTATTCGGAACGTGTCTTGGTAAAATCGGTGCAAGACAGGTGGACAAAACACACAAAGAGAAATATATATTGCAGCGTTAAAAAACAGCGCACTTAATACAAACAATACATATAAAGGCAGTCGCAGAGGAATTGTAGTATGTGTGTAAAATATCCATGTAGATCAAAGGCTTTCGGGGAATTTGACCTGTCGCGTATCATGATGATAAACTGACGGAAATAAATACTTTTACACTGAAAATGAGGACCATTTAAAAACTTGTACACAGTTTTAAGGAGTCAAAGGAAATGTTTATCATCCGCTGCTTTTTATAGTATGTAAGTAGTGGTAAAAATTCTGATGATACTCAGAATGCCTCAGAAAAGTGTTTTTTATTGTGACATCATTATCACGGTATTGATTTTATACCATCAAATTGCTCAGACCTACTGAGATTGATTTTATATATAAATATATATATATTTGGGGCGCATGGTGGCTCAGTGGTTAGCACGTCTGCCTCACGCCTCCAGGGTCCGTGGTTCGAGTCCCGCCGGGGCCATGTGTGTGTGGATGTTCTCCCCGTGCTGTGGGGGGTTTCCTCCGGGTACTCCGGTTTCCTCCCCCAGTCCAAACACATGCATGTTAGTCTGATTGGCGTGTCTAAAGTGTCAGTAGTGTATGAGTGTGAGTGTGTATGTGATGGACTGGCACTCTGTCCAGGGTGTACCCCGCCTTGTGCCCCATGCCTCCTGGGATAGGCTCCAGGTTCCCTGTGACCTTGCTAAAGGAATAACCGGTAGAAGATGTTCAGATATATAATATACAGTATATATATATATATATATATATATATATATATATTGCTTTTACAGGCAATTTTAAATGTGTGATATTGTGAAATGTATACACTATAATCTAATATTCATTAAGCCGAGGCCATGCTTCTGGTCATTAATCTGTTGCTCCAGGATTACAGGGTTTTTTTTTTGCGATCGCAGAAGTCAATGCAAAATCAAACAAACTCCGGAATATTCGGAAATGTTTGCGATTTTTTTTTTTACAGAAAATCGCACAGATTTTCCACAGAAATGCGTCATGTGACGTCATCACAGCGGGCATTCAGCCGAAGCTCTCTTTGATTCACACGCGTCATACAGCTAAAAGTTCTCATTTAACAACAAACATCGACAAGAATCACGATTTTGGCCACGACAATCACAACAAAACTCTGTGAAGTCCGGTACGGACTGATTACAGATGTTTCTATCAGATTATAATTCAATCAAATCCACAAGAATCTAATAGTTGAACAGCCTGATGAGAGGAATTCAGGACTTTTATGTTCGTATTTTGTTAGCGTTCTACCCTCATTCCGCATGTGTTCCTCTCCCTCGTTCTGTTCTACTGTAATATGTATGCTCGTGTTCACAGTCGTTCTTAGTTCCCACCTGTGGGACCTTGAGGAAAGTGTACATTTAATCACTGTGTCAATATTGACCCTCTCTGTGCGACAGTCAACGCCACAGGCTCTCGGCTAATCGCTGTGATAGAGGTGGGAAAAGCGCTCGTGTCCTCCTCACAGACCGCTTGTTTTTTATCCTCCCTCTGTCCCATCCCCCTCCTCTATCGCTCGCATAGCCGGCATTCCTGTGGAACAAATGCTCACTTGTTGCTTTAGACCTCCACACCAGCAGCAGCTCAGCTGAACTGCTCCTAAAATAAATAAAAAAATCCCCCCAAAAAACAACAGAGTGACGGAAACAAGCAGACTCGTGATTCTTTCAGATAGCACTCTGGGCTGATGTGCTGTGTAACGTGTGTTTCTCAATTCCGCCTCAAGGTCAAACGACGTCCTCGTGTAAAGCCGAGTCATTCAGAAATCGCCAGGGTGCGAAGCTACATAACATTTTTTCACGTCAAGGCATTTTGGTTTGAAGCAGGAGCCAGAGCTTAGAGGTGGCTGTTGTAAAGAACCCTGCAGCTGTAGAAGGTCAATTTCTATAATTTAACTCCAATATCTTCAACACAGAACTGTCACTGGTTGCTATAGCAACGTTAAATGAAGTTTAAATAATCCAATCAAACATAAAACATTAAATAATCCATGGCCACCAGGTGGTGTGATAAAGCAGAGCTACTGTTACCACCTCGAATATTTTATCTTCAACTGCTTACTCCTTTATCAGGGTCGCGGGGAACCTGGAGTCTATCCCAGGGAGCATCGGGCACAAGGCGGGGTACACCCTGGACAGAGTGCCAGTCCATCACAGGGCACAATCACATACACACTCACATTCATACACTACGGACACTTTAGACACGCCCATCAGACTAACATGCATGTGTTTGGACTGGGGGAGGAAACCGGAGTAACCCCCGACGAATATATAATTTATTTATTTATTTTTTCTTAAAAACAGCACGTCTTGCCGTTTAATCGTTTATTGTTGCGTTTCATGTTGTGGAGCATCTGTGAGACAAGTGAGTTCTATTGTCGTCTGAAAGCTTAAAGCTACAGCGTTCCCTCTGACTGTTACAAAGCCCTGGCACTGGAGACTCCTTCCATACATGTTCAAAAAACAAGCATCATCTTATTTCAGGAAAACTTATTAACAATATCAACGTTTACACACGTACATGTCCCTGCGAACGAGCGGCCGCTATAGAAGCCAGAACGTATTTATATAAACCTGTGATGTACAGCCGCACTACCGTCAGATCCGCTGTTCTAGAAAATTCATCAACGCCTACTTTTCTGACCAATCAGAATCCAGAATTCAGCTGCGATGTGGTTCAAGACAATATATCATGATTACAGTGTTTGGGTTTGCGAACAGCCTGCTGACCGAACCGTAGTATTGCATGAGTAATGCGAAACAAATGTCTTTAGTAATATTCTTGCTTTACGTTGTGACCGAGCCCTGTGAGGAGACAGTCACAGCTTGAATTCCAATTCTAGACGTTCTGGACTTCAGTCTAAGCTCCAGATCAGACTGCTATCCTGTTAAAGATCAAACATTGTTTGGTGAAACCTCTGTTTTGGCATAAGGAAGCTGAAAAGCCTGCTAATTTAACAAGAATGCTTTGGAATGCTCCCCATCATGTCTTAGCGAAGAAAGTGGAAGACTCCATTAACAAGAGCCATAGGGGGATTAGTCACCTCTGTCGCTCCCAGGTCAACCCTGCTATGTGCTCCAGGCCTTCCTGCCCCAGGGGTAAAATCTGATTGGCTGAATGAGATTTTCAGACTTGCATTGTGAGGATGTTTTGGGGGTCTGTGTGGTCTTGTGATGTGGGGTCTTTAAACACGTTGAGGTCACCTGATGAGATATGCCAGAACCTTTCGGATTTACTGGTGACCCTAACCGAGTTAAAGCCCTTTCATGATCCTGTCCATTTTATGGGACTGCGGTGTGTGTGTGTGTGTGTGTGTGTGTGTGTGTGAAGGTGATCCAGACTTGAAAAAGCGCTAGAGTCGATTTAACAATGTATCAGGTGTACTAAGGTGTGAACGAAATCCAGAACATGGCCAGATCAGATCATATCTAGAGATTTGGAGCTTCGAGTTTGTTTCGACGAGAAACTTAACAGTCCGTCATTTAGACAGTGAACGTGATCTGCTGTGGACAGAATTGGCAGTGGAGCAGGTCGTCTGCATATCTTCCACATCTCAGTTGGCCTGTTTTGAGAGGAAGGGAATGAACTCCCTGGACCACACAGCATTACAGCCGTGAGGTAACGAGTCTGAAAGTGGTGATTCTGTAAAGTGCTTAGGGTTAGGGTTAGGGTTACAGCTGAAAGTCTGTACAATCTGACATTAAACCTGATTTGCAATGAGGGTTTGAATCATTTTGAGTGCAACTGTAGATCCTGCTCTTTATGGGATTGGTGAGGTTTGCTTCAGCCACTTGGTAATATCTAAGATAGCTCTTTATACTTATTATCATTTGCATGATAGACAAAGCTGCTTTCTGGGGACACGGTCAGTAAATCAGTAAACTGAGTCAGTGGATGACTTCATTCATTAGGCTGGTTGGAAATAGCTAAAGTCACTGTTTCAATAGACACCTTTATATTTATAGTAATATTTAACAGACTGGCTGCTCGTGGATTCCGTCCAGGCCTTGTGCAACCAGTAGGTAAAACCGATAACATCAGTATGTCCTTGTGAACAAATTCTTGGAAAGAGGCCAAGTAATGTTTTGGGAATGATTATTTTCCGGCTTCCCGTGTGATCATGTTTAGCTACAATAGGCTCAGTGTTGCATTTATCAAACGCAGGCTAAACATGTATCGAGCTTGGAAGCTGACAAAAGGATCTGAACAAGAGTTTCATGTATTTGAAATTGCATTCGTTAGTGCTCAAAGGGTTAAGATTTGAATTTGAATTTCACGTAATTCAAAATCACGGGCTCGAATCTAACACTGCTGTATTCGGGGGGAAATTTTTAGCACAAGTTAAGCTCATGACACGTATCTTGCATCACAGAAAGGCCTTTGAGAATCATAACGTGATATTTTTCTCAAATCGCTCACTCATAGCAACCATGAATAAAAGTGAAGAGAAGTGAAGTAGAGTAGGACCAATATGGAGGATACCACCCATATGGAGGTCTGACGTTTCGATGTTCAATTAAATGGTAAATGTTCTGCACTTATATAACACTTTGTCTCATTCACCCATTCACACACACACTCACACACCAATGGGAGCAGAGCTGACATGCAAGGCGCTAACTTGCCATTGGGAGCAACTTGGGGTTCAGTGTCTCGCCCAAGGACACTTCGGCATGTGGAGTCACGTGGGCCGGGAATCAAACCGCCAACCACCAGTTCAACCGATTGGTCTACCGACTGCACCACAGCCGCCCATGTTCAATTAAAACAGCTAAATTCCTATTAAGCCGCTAACTTTGGCAGACGCTCGTGTCGACTTCATGCTTAGCATCACTGTCGAAAACTGGTTCCTTTCTTTGACCGCTCTGAAAACGTCTATGTTTTTAGGTTTTCCATGGGAATCTCAGACACTTCACCTTTGACCTAATCTGTATTTTTCAGATTTTCATTTTTGAGATGTTTATTTCTGGTTCTGATTTCTTCCCTAAGCCATGTTGGTGTTTTTTGATGGAAAAGCTTTCCTCTACGAGTTCCAAAGAAAGAAAAAAACATTGACAACAAATGTCATTTTTCTCACTGACTGAGTCGGTCTCTGCTTTGTGGGAAAATAGCTGTGGCACAAGCGCCCCTCGAGAGAACCTCCGTGCTGTCTCAGTGATTTGTGGCTCAAATCGTCCCTTGTGAATTGCTGGCCTAAAATTAGCCCCTGGCTGCCTTGTTTTTTTTTTTTTTTTTTAACAAGCTTCAGAGTGCCACTGTACCTCGGCCTTGTTTGGTGTTTAGATCCTATCAGGTCTCCTCCTCAGATTGAACAATGTACTATAAGGTATTTCAGCTAATTGTTGAATGAAAGTAAATAGAGCTGTGTTCGTGGCCTCGCCGAGCACACCCTAAATTAAAGCCACTGTAAATTAGACGAGCAGAGATTCGGGTTGCTTAGATCTCACGCTCCCTTTGAAGATCTGGTTGCATACTCCGGCTCGCCTGCTGTAAACATTCTCAGGGTGCTTTTACAGATCCCTTATGAAGCATGCGGTTAGCTTTAATGAATAACAAGACTAGGAGGTTGGGGCTGGGAGGGGGAGGGACGTTTAAAACATTAGTGGAATTGTCTTGTCCGCTACCCCCTCCTCACCACATGCATCCTGTCAGCCGTAGGGAGCATGCAGGGAGATTTCAGTATCGTACATATTGCTGGGGTATTTAAAATGGCATCGTGGTGAGAGAGGGGGAGAGAGAGGGAGACAGACAGAAAGACAGACAGAGAGACAGACAGAGAGAGAGAGACAGACAGAGAGACAGACAGAGAGAGGGAGAGAGAGAGAGAGATAGAAAGAGAGAGAGCGACAGAGAGAGAGAGACAGAGAGAGAGAGAGAGAGAGAGAGAGAGAGAGAAAGAGAGAGGGAGAGAGAGAGGCAGAGAGAGTGAGAGAGAGACAGAGAGAGTGAGAGAGAGTGAGAGAGGGGGAGAGAGAGAGCGAGTGAGACAGAGAGACAGAGAGAGGGAGAGAGAGAGACAGAGAGAGGGAGAGAGAGAGACAGAGTCAGAGAGAGAGGGAGAGAGAGACAGAGAGTGAGAGAGCGTGAGACAGAGAGAGACAGAGAGTGAGAGCGAGAGACAGAGAGTGAGAGCGAGAGACAGAGAGTGAGAGCGTGAGACAGAGAGTGAGAGAGACAGAGAGGGAGAGCGTGAGACAGAGAGTGAGAGAGCGTGAGACAGAGAGTGAGAGAGCGTGAGACAGAGAGTGAGAGAGAGGGAGACAGAGTGAGAGAGAGGGAGACAGAGAGTGACAGAGAGGGAGAGAGAGAGTGAGACAGAGTGAGAGTGAGAGAGAGAGTGAGAGAGAGAAAGAGAGAGAGACAGAGTGAGAGAGGGGGAGAGAGAGAGCGAGTGAGACAGAGAGAGAGAGAGAAAGAGAGAGAGAGACAGAGAGAGGGAGAGAGAGAGACAGTCAGAGAGAGAGGGAGAGAGAGACAGAGAGTGAGAGAGCGTGAGACAGAGAGAGACAGAGAGTGAGAGCGAGAGACAGAGTGTGAGAGCGTGAGACAGAGAGTGAGAGAGACAGAGAGGGAGAGCGTGAGACAGAGAGGGAGAGCGTGAGACAGAGAGAGAGAGCGTGAGACAGAGAGTGAGAGAGAGGGAGACAGAGTGAGAGAGAGGGAGACAGAGAGTGACAGAGAGGGAGAGAGAGAGTGAGACAGAGTGAGAGTGAGAGAGAGAGAGACATCGAGAGAAAGCATGTGTATGCAGGCTTATATAGGCTGCAGGTGCCTATGCGGGTGACTATAGGAGTACCGGTACATGTGTCATTAATGAGTCATGGTAATCTATGAGCGTGCACAAGTAAGTTGCAGGTTGCTTCAAGCATGCTTGGGCATGTCACAGGTGTCCATGAGCATGCGGGTGCCCACAAGTATGTACACGTATGTTATGGGCGTGTACATATAGGTTGCAGGTGTCTACGATTATGCAAGTGCAACTTCCAGGTGCCTACAAGCGTGCATATGTATATTACAAGTGTCTATGAACATGTGCGTCAAATTGAGGGTGTTTATGAATGTGCACATGTATGTTACAGCTGTCTACGAGCATGCGTGCGTAACTTATAGGTGGCATTGGTTTTTTTTGCGTACTTATATAGTGATTTTATCCAAAGCGCTTTACACTGTGTCTTTCACCCATTCACACACACACACACACACACACTCATACACCAATGGGAGCAGAGCTGCATGCAAGGTGC
>JAFFST010045883.1:7994-26314 GCA_022414735.1 Noturus placidus | reverse complement strand
CACCAAGCTGCTTGGCAATGGTCTTGTATCCATTCCAGACTTGTGTAGGTCTACAATCTTGTCCCTGACACCCTTGGAGAGCTCTTTGGTCTTGGCCATGGTGGAGAGTTTGGAATCTGATTGATTGATTGCTTCTGTGGACAGGTGTCTTTTATACAGGAAACAAACTGAGATTAGGAGCACTCCCTTTAAGAGTGTGCTCCTAATCTCAGCTCATTACCTGTATAAAAGACACCTGGGAGTCAGAAATCTTTCTGATTGAGAGGGGGTCAAATACTTATTTCCCTCATTAAAATGCAAATCAATTTATAACATTTTTGACATGCGTTTTTCTGGAGTTTTTTGTTGTTATTCTGTCTCTCACTGTTCAAATAAAACTACCATTAAAATTATTGACTGATCATTTCTTTGTCAGTGGGCAAATGTACAAAATCAGCAGGGGATCAAATACTTTTTTCCCCATTGTAGATATAGATCGATAGATAAATAGACAGACAGACAGAACACTGACCTTCAGCATCTGGTGCTGTGTGTGTAGAGAGTTAATCCTGCTGCTGGCATCTTGCTGTGGAAGAACACCAATAAAATGCTAAGACAAGTAAAAAATATATCTTCAAGCTGACCAAATGTATGACTAGCGTACATGTGAGACACTGAACACACCTGAAGCTGCTGCTTACACCATTCTACAAACTTTACTTACTTCACATTCACTCACACATCGATTTACCTCTTACATGAGCATGAGAAGCTCTTACATTCATGCAGTGCGTGTTCAAACCGGACAAAAGGGAAGCTAATATTTTGATGGTGTCAAGTCTCTACAGAAATCACACAAAAGAGCAGTGGACAGTGTGAAAGAAAACAATAATGATGGAAGGTTTAAACTAGCGAATGCCAAATGTGTAATATGTATACTGTACTGGGATAGCACCTCAATATAGTCACAGAGCTCTGCCTCACATACACTAACCCATTCACACAGATTTACACATATTGTCGCAATGGACTGACAGCCGGCACACAAGGAACTAAAATCGCTCCTTCCCCGACTGACATGCTGGCGTTGAAGAGATGGCCGCGCTTCAAGATTTTTGATGGCCAGAAAGCACGTGGCGGTGGGGTGGAGCCGCCGACACACCCTCAGGCCGATAAATGGTGCGCCGCATGGGAAACTTACACCATCCAGCAGATGAGGGGAGAGTATAAAAGGCCGCTCTTCCGCTCGATTAGGGAGAATCCTCTCACGTGAGATGTGCGTGTGACTTCCTACTAACACTCATGGTTGTTGACATTTCCGGTAGTGACTAATTGGTTTTCTCGGTGTGTGTGGGTTTTCTTTTCAGAAGATTCAGATCCGAACGAAGAGCCTGACGGTGTGGGTCGAGGGGAGCCCGGTCACCACCCTGCTGGACTCTGGGCGTACCTGGACCCTCACCCGGCTGACAATCCTGCCAAGAGTATCCATGGGGATATCAGGGAAGTCCCAGCGACCGAGGTCCAGATCCGGTGTAAAGCTGGCACCTGGCCATTCCTAGTTGGCATTATCCCCAATTTCCCGGTGCCCTGCTCCTCAGAAGAGACTGGCCAGTGTTCCCGACCAGCCCAGCTCACGAAGGAGACCCGAGCCTCCTACTTGGTGCAAGATGAGGGCGATGCTACAGCAGAAGGTAAGCTGCACACACGCTAACCCGATATCGTCTGTGTTTTACCAGGTGAACCGGCAGGGAAATTTTGGGTGGGAGCAGAAGGAGGAAGACCGCCTGAAACACCGCTGGGCCCAGGCGCAACATAGGAATACTAAATTGCATGTAAACATAATCACTGATTATTTTCTTTTAACAGCATGGCCAGTCATGCTTTACTCCTTAAAAAGGTTACTTAAACCATACTGAACATATATTCCAGGAAAAAGAAATGTTTTTACTCTTACAATTAAGTAAAAATCATCTGTAAACTTGGCTTACCGTGTAACTCGGTGAGCTTCATATGATATAAATTTTGTAATAATATTAAGTATGAATACATCATGTGATATTTTAAAGCAGATTTGAAGTCTCTCATTGTATGATGTCTACCATTACCTGCCTTCCTATACTCAATGCTGGAGATTAACTCATTTGCAAATAGTTTTGAAAAAAGCTTTGCTCAACTTTCATGGTTAAGACACTGGACTACAGATCGGTAGGTTGTGAGTTCAATTCCCAGCACCACCAAGCTGCCACTGCTGGGCCCTTGAGCAAGGCCCTTAACCCATAACTGCTCAGTTGTATAAAAATATATAAATAAATGTAAGTCGCTCTGGATAAGGGTGTCTGCCAAATGCTGTAAATGTAAAGATTACACAGTGCTCACCTTCTCCTTATTCAGTGACTGCTGCGCCTCCAGTTTATAAACCAGATAATCTGGGGGGAAAAAGACAGAAAATAAAAGCATGGTTACATCACCCAGGCTGCGAGAGCCTCATTGGGTTCCAATTTGTAACAAAAAAAAACCTATTTCAAGTCAGTAAATAAAAGACAAGACTGAGAAATACTTTGGTATATGCTGTACATAAAATTAATAAAGCTTAATAAAAACATAATTTAAAAGATATATACTTACGTATAAGTACAAGTAACAATGCACAAAACAAGGACCAAATTAATATGACTTGGTGCCAGGTTACGTACAACATCGCAATGTGCTGCCATTTTGCACAGTGTGACATTCAATAACGTGCACATTATGCTACTTATCAATTTAAAATTACAATCACATTCACCGCTGTATGCGTCCTTGTGGTTGAACTCTTGGATGTCATTATTATAGAAGAATTGGACGAAATATTTTTAATCTTTGGTTTGCAAAGATTAAATATAAAAAGGTGTAAGATTAACTATTTGATTCCTTAAGGCACATGAACCTCCACAAAAAAGGCCATGGGTAATTGGTTTTGTCATCAGTCAAGGTCTCCCGCTCAATCATGGATAATAAGGATATGTGTGTCGAACTTGAATAATTGATACTCTCTCTCTCGCTCTCTCTCTCTGTCAAGCTACACATGTTACGTCTGAGATGCCAGTGATCCTGACCCCTTCTACTCTCTGGACCTGCCCTACCCATTTTGTTGCCCTACTTCTGGTTGAAGTTATCAGTTGGAAGTCACAAAAAGATCATTGAGATTGCTGAGGATGGTACCACTTAAAAACCAGAAAGATAGCTTTGGACCTCAGTTCATATGAGCAATTGACTACAATTACCACAAACAGTTTGGCATTCTCAGTCTCCATCAGTGAACAGTGGAGAAGTTCAACCAAACGGACTTCGTGTAAAAACTGTAATAAATTTCATAGTTACACAACTGCTCTGTATGACCATGTAGCGTTAGAACAGTTATAAAAGGGATTTATTTATTTATAATTGCGCTATCCCTTGTTACCCAGATGAGGACGGGTTCCCTTTTTGAGTCTGGTTCCTATCAAGGTTTCTTCCTCGTATAATATCAGGGAATTGTTCCTTTCCACTGTCGCCTCTGGCTTGCTCATTAGGGATAAATTCATACATTTCAAATTTATATATTTCTGTAAAGCTACATTGGGACAATGTATATTGTTAAAAGCGCTATACAAATAAAACTGAATTTAACTGAATTTAATAATACATGCAACCGTAAATTATTATTATTGCTATTATTATAAATTTTTTACTATTTTTATAAATATTTTGTTATCACTGATTAATTAATTCATCATGGAAATAATAACAAATAATAAAAAAAAGCTATGCTAGGAACTGTTGTATTCAGAACGTAAAATAAATCCCTCGGCATGCACTGATAAAATTATTGAATTATTTTATTTTATTTGTAAGTAAATTTAAATATTGTTCTGAGCCACCCATTAACAACAACCAAGCAGAATCGATGAGGCTGTTGAAGAAGCAACTGTTTATAACATAAGTGATGACAGGAACTAATTGTCTCATGGACATTCCATCACCTTAAATGTAATTATACGCAGTTAAAAAGCTGCTGTGGTATAAAGGGACTAACACATGCCAGACTGTGCTGTTCTGCAAAGATAATCCACCACATTATTGTGGATCATTTTAGTTTAAAAGCATAGTCCGTTAGGTTGTATTCCTTACATATTTAACACACTATATTGTTAGTGCAGCCACTTCAAATTATCATCGCTATCCAAGTGTTTTATCCAAAAGTAGCTAGGACAGCGTTATCCCCCCACTAATTACCTAATTTGTTCCAAAAATAAAAAAGGACACCGAAAATATTTTTACACTTAAGACCTCTGCTTTGTGCCGTTGTTTCAGCAAAGCATCCCTCACTCCCAGTCAGTCAGACCACTCTCCTTGTTTACTTCCCATTTCTCACATGTTTACTTCACATTTATTTAGACAGAATAATCGTTTCTATACATTAAACACAACATTTGATGAGCATGACATGTCATATAACGCTCTCCCTTTGTCTCGATACTGGGATAGGTGACTATGACTCACAGACAGATGATTCACTAAAGGTTTGTCAATCATATCATGTGCTCATAACTCCTAGGGTTAGGATGCTTATATGAGGAATGCTAAGCAGATATATGTGTATGACTGAAGTTGCCGAGATGTGTGCCAAACATTTAACGCCATTTTTCTTAACTAAAACAAGAGTACAAACAGTGTGCTGCAAATGCACCTTTTATTTTCATTCAGTTAATTGTAGTTACCTTCATTTTAAGGTGAAATCAGACCTTGGTAACAGGCTGTCTGAGGTGAGCGGAGAGGACTTCAACTACAAAATGGCATTAGAACTGTTTCTCAAAGCCCAGGAAAATTAAATGTCCAAATTCAGGGTGCAAAGTTTGGCAATAGGGATGTAGAGAGATTTCGATAGCATGTCCTCCTCATCCAGTGGATCAAATCTATGCTCTCGATTTTATGTTTTGAAAATAAGTGAATCAGTCTCGTTTACCATGCTTTGTAGAGATCAGCCATTTGATCGGTTTTGCCGATTAATCGGCACTCAGTGTGAGTGCGGCCTCTCGAGGTGAAATAAAAACTATAATTGACAAATTTTGTTGTGTTATTTGAAGTGTTTTTGATTCCTTTTGGATCAGATCTGGATCTATTTTATTTGTTATTTGGAGTGTTACTTTTTGGTTCAGTTTGTATGTATATATTTTATTTACTTTAATATTTATTATAATTTATATATTTATTTTTTACAGTCAGTATTGTTTATTTGTGTAATAAAGTTCAGCAGTATACTACTTTGAGGGTTATGTTTTCATTCAGTATCAATTTTTAAAAAATCATTGGTTGATTAATCGGTTATCAGCAGGTACTGCACAACTTAGCTATGGGTAAAATCCACTATCGATCGACCTCTACTGCTTTGGGGCTGTTTTGCCATGACATCATCTTTCATATCTATACAATCAATGTGTTCGTGATTAAATTGCTACTAGAGCACAATATTGTTTACAAGTACTTCACAGATCTAGCCTCTTAATTGTTTTACTTTATGGAGCTCTGATATATTGTTCTATATCCTTTTGGAATACATGTATGAAAAAAGACAGCTAGTCCTTGTGTATTCATTACTATGTTTTACCTGCAAACACTACCTATCTTTTGGATATAAGCAAAGAACAAATACCCCTTATCTTTTCTGTAACACCCTGGTTCTAATTAGCTAAGGATATGTAATAACCCATTCTTTTTTTGTCATTCAGATGTCAATTTCCTGGTGTGTTTGGGATTATCCTGTTGCATAATCTAATTTCAGTTCAGCTTAAGCTGCTGTACAGAAGTCCTCACATTTGTCTCAAGAATATCCTGCTATAAAGAAGAGTTAATCATTATCTCAAAGACTGCAAGTTTCCAGGTCCTGTGGCTGCAAAACAACCATGCTTGACAGTTGCTATGAGGTGCTGTGTTTGTTTTTTGCCAAACATGTCACTATGCATGATGACTAAACATCTCCATCTTGGTCTCATTAGTCCAAAGAATATGGCTCCAGAACGTTAGTGGTTTGTTCAGATGCAATTGTGCAGACCTAAGTCATGCTGCTATATTCTTTTAGGAGAATAGATGAATATTTCCCCTTTCTGTCTTTTTCTGATTGTGAGGTCAGTAACAAACAATTAATGTGCTTACAGAAGTCTGTAGGTCACATGACATAGCGCCTGGGTTTTTCTTTACGTCTCTGAGCATTAAACAGTCTGAATTTGCTGAAACACCCACTTCTGGAAAGATTGGCAACTGTCACTGTAGGATGGCAAATGTTTTACTAACAGCTTACTGCTAATTACTCTTTTAATGATTATGGAAATAGAAAACGTGTTCTTGCTATTTCCCACCTGATTTCTGAATCCTGGTTTACTTTTTCGGCAAAATAAGTATGTACTAAAATCTGTTGACTATTTTTGTTGGGGTTTATTTGTCACCTGAGCTTATTTAAAGTTGTTTTTTAAGCCCTGATAAATAAAAACCTAGAATTCAAGGAGGGTGTACTTTCTTTTAACCATGGCCGTACTTGGAGGACACAACTGTTGCTCAAACTGATAAATTACTTTTAATGCTATATCATGTGCCACTAGTTTGATCTGTTGCAATTTTTTTAACAACAGAAAGACATTTAGTAAATAATATGCATACGTGTACCTTCCTTGGACTTTTTGTGCTCTTGCCGTTCTTTCTGTAGCGATTTCTCCAGCCTGGACCGATGCTCATACACCACTACAAGCAGAGAAAGATGGAGAAACACATTGTAAACATTCTATGACTAAGCAGAATCCACACATATACAGAATTATACAGTAGTTATACAACAGACATTCCAGTCCAGGGCTTGGACAAAAAACGGTAGCTGAATGGGTAATGTGAGCTGTGCTATTTTTAAAGAACACACACACACACACACACACACACACACATCATGTGAGCCACTGCCCCACTGACAGGCTCCTCCATTACTTTTTTTTTTTACACATACAAAGCCATAATGGCCGAAATGTGCACCTCTTGTGCACAACGTTTAGATTACAATGAGGAATAATTAACTATTAACTAATAACTATTATGATCCAGTAAAGTTAGTGTTACCCTCTTCTTCATTTCAGTGTAGGCATTTGGTTTAAACTGCACTTTGTTTGAATGATCAAAAAATTCTCATGGCAGAACAAAATAAAAAAATAAAAAACACTACTCTAGGAGTAGAAGAAATATTACAGCATATCAACCACCAGACAGTAATGCCACGTTCGAGTTAAGAAATATGCTCTGCTGCGGCCTGAAGGCTTGGACGGCCATAATCCATCCTTTTTTAATAACAGTAACAGGAAACTGGCTTTATTACAGGTTAATATTAACCTGACATACTAATTCACTGTGAAGTGGATTCTAAATGCAAAGGGTTTTTGTTGTTGTTGTTGTGATTAGTGTGTTGTGACATTAACCCTTTTTTCTCCATATCAACACAAAACGTGCTCCAGGAAGTACCATATTTTCCGCACTATAAGGCGCACCTAACAGCCTTAAATTTTCTCAAAAATCTGCCGTGCGCCTAATAATCCATTGCACCTTATGTGTGGACTGAGTTCCAAAATCTGTAAAAATGTGTGACTTTGGTAAACGCTCCGCTTGATTGACCATTTCCCGCTGAAACAGGGACGTAATACGTACACTACGTACACTGGCAGCGATAAACGCTTAGCATCCCCGGCTAAGGCTAACCATACTGGATAAGGCTAACCATACTGGCTTCATTCGGCAGACAGACCTTCAAACAAAGAACAGTAACGCGCAATGTGCTCTTAGCCCCGAGGGGTTTAAATACTCAACATAATCAAACCAAACATGACACAGCTGGGATATATCACCGAATCCAACCGAATCCAAAACAATAGGTCACGTGTCTAGAGTTAGTTCATGCTGGGGTGCCATCTGCTGGCCGAGGCGTAACAATCGTATGTTTTAGCACGCTCCTTATAACACGGTGCGCCTTATGTATTGGTCAAGTACAGAAATAGACCCCGTAATTGAGACTGCGCCTTATAATCCAGTGCGCAGAAAATACGGTAGTTAAATGTTAACTACTATCTCTATTAATTCCGTTCCCCCACACAGCATGGGTGATTATCACGTGCCAAGCATCTTCATCGAGTTGTGTGTCAATCATTGGCGATATCTGATTATATTGTACTTTTACTGTACCTGGTGCAGTGGTTTTCAAAGTGGGGGCCGCAGCCCCCTTGGGGGCCTCAACAATTTGGTGTGAAAAATAAATAAATACATGATTTTCTCTTTCTGACACTGACAACCACACGCACACACACGCAATCAATTCCTTATGTAATGTAATGATGTACGATGTAATTATTAATATTAAAAAAGGGGGGATATACTCAGAAGTCTGTATTTTTAATGTGTTTTAAAGACATCTTGCAAAAGGGGACCTCGGTCAAATGTTAATGCCAGTTGGGGGGCCTTGCCCTGGAAACGTTTGGGAACCCCTGGCCTAGTGTACTACTTTATCGTTAGAAAACTGCATTGACGGGTCCAGGTGCACTGCATTCTTGTTTTCCGTGGCAGATACAAAAAATATTACATTTATTAATTTTGTCACACAGTTATTTCTACAAAGGTCAAAGGAAATCGATCCAAAATCCAATTTTATGTATATATTTATTTTTAAAGTGCACTGCAGGACATTTCAACATGAAGAGTTGACCTGGAAGTACAATAGGCTTAACTTAACTCCGGTTAAGTTGTGTGCTCTGGAACCTTAACCTGTTTTCATAAAACATATGATAAAAACTGGATCAACAGATGCAGCTATCCAAATGAATCTTCCAACCCCACTTCAAACCTAGGAACTAAATAAACCACAGTGAAAGAAACAATGACCCCTAGTTGATAATTAAGCTCCGGCACACTGAACTCTGTTCGGATAAACAGACAAATACACAGACAAACACACAGGCAGAAAGATATTCAGCCACATTAAGCTTCATGTAATACTGGTGGATTGTGATACAATCTTAGGAAGACAGGCAGAAACAAAAATGAGACACAATCCATTTCTGTAGCACTGATGACATGCTTCCAAATTCGGTCTAGCTAGACTTACCACAAAAACCAGAGGAGTCACAAAAAGCTGGGTGAAAAGAAACAGGCTCTACAATGCTACTTTTACAAATGCGATAATACCACACTAATGAATGAGTACAGAACAAAACTACGGTAATAATAATTTAATTGTGAACAATAAGTACACATTTCAATCTACCCTCAATTCTGTTCATTTCTGTGTTTAAATACAAAACCCACTCTTTGCGTATTAATTTCATGACTGTGTCCGTGTATGTTCTCAGACGGAATCATAGGTCCCGAATTAAAACAGCATTAATTGTTATATACATGTAATTATGGCTTTCCTTATTACAGATGCAACCACTGTCTTGGATTAATTACGCTTATGGTACTATTAAGGCTATAGTAGAGCAGTATGCACACACAGCAGGCGTATATGTTAAGATTTAGATAGTATATTAGGTGCTATAAATAAACTTGGCTTGCAAGTACAAGCAGGTCACTTCTCTACAGAGGACTCCAGAGTAGGCTTGGGTTATACAGATTTTTTTTCTCCCCCTGCTTAAAAATATTACGCTAAATAGCTTCATCGAACAGAATACAAAGCATAAAAGATGAAAGTTAAGAAAATGTTCCTCACTTTTCACTGAGCCTTTTTTAAACCATTTTCCAGGCGATTTTTTTTGTGGCATCACTAATAGGCTTAAGTATAGTTGTACAATAATATATACTTGTATACTTACTATATATAATATAGTAACATACATCCACTTTATTAGGAACACCTCTACATTCATACAGTTATCTAATCAGTCAATCGTGAGGCAGCAGTGCAATGTGAAACATCATGCAGATACAGGGTCAAGAGCTTCAGTTAATGTTCACATCAAGCATGAGAGGGAACCCGTTAGTGGACAACCCACTCTACCGACTGAGCCACAGCCGCCCTTATTATTATCTTACTTAGATTAAGGTCAATAATTAGATTACTGCTGTTCATGTAAACGTAGTCAGTGTCAATTAACAAACGACCTGCACAAATAATTCCAGATTTGTGTGTCCACCGGCTCATTTCCTGCTTCTGAAAAAAAAAAAGGCTGCTCTTTTGGCATGTTTTTGAGTGATCATCATATTAGCGTACTGCGATTTTAAATTGCCGACCTCCTATGCAAAATACATAAAGATTGTGTCGTGTGGTAAAACAATATAATTTGGAACATCAGTTGTTATTGTGGCAGTGTAATATCGTGTAGGGAAAATTAAATCATTATATAGCCCAGGCTAATGTTCCTTACAAATATGGAAAGATTATCCTCTTTGTTTTGTTCACTGTACGAACATCATTTGGTTCAGGAATACCAGTTTCTTAAAATGGCAGCATTAATCTAGCTCGCAAAAACAACAGATATATTAAAATTCCATTATACAATTCCACCTCAAACGCTGGAAATCTGAACGCTACAACTCCTAATGCTACTACTTAAAGCTACTACCTAATGTTTTCATCAAGTGGCACCAAACGATGGGCTGAGGAGGGAAGTGATTTCGGCTTGAAGATTGCCACCACTACTTTGCTCAGCACGGTAACAGCTTTTACGCAAAACTTTAAGGAAAAATGCAACCTGAATGACTTGAATATTCATCTTAATTAGTAGAACATTTATTTTTTAATTAAATTCTGAATTGAATTTGTTTAGTTTTAAACTTCATCAACAGGTTGGCCTTTTTCACGTTGGTTAACAGTTCATTTTATTACCTACAATTCCGTTCGACTACTTGCTGATAGTGGCGCTAGTGGGAATTAGCCGTTGCTTTATCTCTACCTAAAGAGAGTGATGCAGCAGTGCTTTAGTCTTTTAGTCTGTCCAGCTCTCTCTCTTTACACTCTGCTGAACAGATCATGTTTCAAAGACTAGCGTGACACACAACCATTAACTTCAAAAACAGCAACAAATTAGCACTAGTATCGCCAAATGCTTAGAAGAAGAAAATATTTTTAAGGGTTTCAGAGTGGAGTTTTCCTTTAAGAATCAAACTTGCTGGCTAATAACCTCCAGTTCAGTTAAGGGAAGGAATCTTGTTTTCCTTTAACCCAAGTAGGTGTGTAGCTTCATAATTTGTATACCAAGACTAACAATTAACTTTCTACCCGTACTTAAGTTAAGCATTGTGTACTTGCGTGCTTCCTTTTGAGATGTAGTGCCAGTGAATCATAGACTGTGCGCTGGGCTCTGTCCAATCAAAAATCAGATTACAGAAACAATCCTGCTAAGTTCTGGAGATTTCATGTTCTTAATACTTTGCATGTGTTCTACTCAAACATACATTAATGTAACTAGTTAATGTATCGAAACCATGATTTCCAGCCCTCCATATTGCTTATCCTGCACAGGGTCATGAAGAGCCTATCCAAGGGAACATGGGGACACCCTGAACACAAAGCCAACCCACACATTCACACAGTACTGACAGTACCGAAGAACAAGGCGAACATGCAAACTACACGCACACAGGACAATGGCAAAACTCAACCCCCAAACCCTCCTCTAATGACAATTGGTGTTGGAACAGTATGTGGAAAAACAAACACATTATGATAATCATACCCCGATATCAGAGAGCGCATGATTACATGAGGGGCGACAGAGCGGCTAGCAATGCCGCCTAACATCTCCGTGGTCCCTGGTTCAATTCAAAGCTCAAGTCACTGTCTGTGTGGAGTTCTGTATGTTCTTCCTGTGTGCGTGCGAGGTTCCTCCAGGTTTGTGAATTGGCTAAACTGCCCCTAGGTGTGCACATGTGAATGCAATGTGTGTATGATACCCAGAGATGGATTGACAGCACATCCAGGGCAATCCGGACTACGATAAAGCAGCTACTGAAGACGAATGGATGAATGAAGGGTTACATAATTGTGAAGGCTATACATGCTCTTGTGCTTCGTATATTGCGGGATAGTATAAAGTGTTTGTACAAAAGCATACTGATCCGTCACGATAACCTCTACCATAATTACTATATGTGCCTAAGAGTAAAGGGTTAGTTCTAATGTATGAGCTGTAAAATGGCCGTCATTTCATGTAAATAAAAAAGTTTCTAAATAGTTTTTAAATGATTATTTTGAGGAAAAACACACGGACTACTTATTGATAACTACTTATAAAGGATAACGTGTTATGGAAGTCATTCCGCATATACAGCTTTATGAAGATAAAACTATCTAATCATGTCGGGGGTTTTTTGTTTGTTTGTTTGTTTTTAAGCACAAAGAACAGAATTAGAACAAAACAGCGTGGATGAAACCCAAGTACGCAAGTAAAGAAAAGTTTCAGGGGTCTGGAGATGTCTTCTTGAGCTTGTGAAACACTGTTGAATACCTTGGAGTTGGGCTGAGAGAGACTCCTGGTGCTGCTGGTATTTCACAGCCAGAGCTTCCGTCCTCTTGAGCTGCTGGTGCATTTCATACCAAATCATTCCTCCATACACCAGGACAAAAACCACAGTGGTGAGAAGCAACAACTGGAAGATTTTCCTCTGCTTTCTGGAGCAAACCCCACTGCCCATGTTCTCCTCCAGGCTGAGCATACACACCAACTTTCTCCAAAAACTTTCCCCACTTTATGGGCTTCACATTCCAAGAGCAGTCATTTAAACCAGGACTTTGCAGGTCAGATGGAAGCAGATCCTCTGGTGTAGAACATCCATTTCCAGGATGGAGGAGAAGTTTCCCATACAGCTCTGTTTAGAAGAAGCAAGAACAGTTGCAAAAAGTGAACAAAAGACGGCTTTTTTCCTTCAAGCAAACAAACAAAAGTAGCCTACGCTAGTTTTTTTTTCTCTCCGATACTTTTCTACTAATATGAATTACATTTTATATATATATATATATAAACAGACCTATTAGCTTTGCACGACACCTTTTGCTTTAGTTACGTGTCACCGATGGACCTGAAGGAAGTCCCTCCCTCCCTGCTTAGTGCCCGTCCTGGGTTTACTGCTATTGGTGTATTTACTGCTCCGTCAGAGGAAAATGTGTGTGTGTGTGTGTGTGTGTGTGTGTGTGTGTGTGTGTGTGTGTGTGTGTGTTTTCCTGGTGCTACATTAAAATGCCCCACGCTCATCTTTAAACTTGCATAATCATAGTAATGCATTATCTGCATTGTTTTATTGCCCTTTGTTATAACTGGCCAGCAACTGTAATCCAACCTAGCAATTAAACATCATGTAGCAAAATCCGATTGGCGCATTGGTTGAGTGGGCGGAATGTTCTCAGCCAATCGCAGCGCAGGAGGCGGGATTTGTTTTGGTTTAAAAGTGGACGTTTGTAGCTACTTGAAATGACCAAATTTATATTGTGTGTTGTTTTTGTTGTTGTTGTTGAGTTCATCTCTCGCGTTTGGAATTCGTTTTACCCAAGAGGGAGGTTAAAGTAATAAAGCAGGAGAGACTGTGTTCTTAAGCACAAACAATGACTCATATAGACTGTTGTTTACATGGACAGCAGTAATGTAATAATTGACCTTATTCTGAATAAGTCAGTATTCTGATTAAGGTGTAAATTAAGAGTTAAGAAAATTAAGATCGTGAGAAAACAACTTTTTTATGTCGAGATCACGAGAAAACAACTTTTTTATGTCAAGATCACGAGAAAACAACTTTTTTATGTCGAGATCACAAGAAAACAACTTTTTTATGTTAAGATTGCGAGAGATCGCGAGAAAACAACAGAAAAATTCATATTAATAATGCATGGACGCTTAGAGCTTCCGTATGCATGAGTTGCTTTTAGAATATTCCTTTCATGTTCAGGTTTTACATGTTATAGAACATAGATCGATTAATGTCACACATCATTACATCCAGGGGCGCACGGTGGCTTAGTGGTTAGCACGTCCGCCTCACACGTCTGGGGTTCAAGTCCCGCCAGGGCAAGGGCGTAACCATGTTATTGGGGGGGGTCCCCCCGCGCAGCCAAAATTTCAGTATGTAGAACATAGTTTTAGGATTACAGTTGCTGTTTGAAATCACGTGGTTTCTAAGTGATAGAAGCTCCCACAGCATGGGGAAACTGCTAAAATACATCACCGACCGAGCTGCTAAAAAACATCACCGAACTTGTGTTGAGTCTGGGCGAAACCAAGTGTACAATTAGGGGGGGGGCATATTTTCCATAACAAACGTGAATATATTAAAAAAGAATATAAATACATAAATAGATAATTCAAATAAATAGAATAGGTGAAGAAAACACAGATTTGATGGCAAGGAAATTTAATGCAGAACATATAGAAAATATTTTCTCCTGTATATTGGGGGGGACAGATTGGTATTCCCTCAACATTGGGGGGGTCACGACCCCCTCAAAGAGTGTGTGGTTACGCCCATGCGCCAGGGCCATGTGTGTGCGGAGTTTGCATGTTCTCCCCGTGCGTCGGGGGTTTCCTCCGGGTACTCCGGTTTCCTCCCCCAGTCCAAAGACAGCATGTTAGGCGGATTGGCGTGTCTAAGTGTCCGTAGTGTATGAATGTGTGTGTGAGCGTGTATGTGATTGTGCCCAGCGATGGATTGGCACCCTGTCTAGGGTGTACCCCGCCTTGTGCCCGATGCTCCCTGGGATAGGCTCCAGGTTCCCCCGTGACCCTGAAAAGTAGTAAGCGGTTGAAGACGGATGGATGGACGGATGGATCATTACGGCACACCGTCCGAAGTTCCCTCGAAATTTCATGTATCAACATACAGTTCGTCTTTGTTATGGTACCGTAGACAGTTTTGTGTGTTTCATTTTTCATTTTATGAAAGCTTCAAGTGCAGTTAATTATTTGTCATGCTATATGTGCAAATAGATGCAGACAGATACAAATTCTCCAGCAACAGTCCTGCTGTGTACTTTTGTTCGGCAACATTTCATTCATGTCACTGTGACAAACTCAGATGTACTGGAACGCGAGTGTGAATTAATCACTGGTCGGAGAGAGTTGTTTTACTGGAATTTGATGATGCCAAATGGAAAGGAAATGTTTGTGTATGTGTCCTGTCGCAAAATCCAGTGAAAACTCTCACACAATTTTAATAATGTGATTAAGGTCTGTACATGTCTGTAATGCACTTTGACAATGCCACTAAACTAGGAATACTCCACATGTCTTAATTCGATTTGTGTTTACTTTGAGTATGACTTCGCTGTTTACACTGTAGTATCTTAATCAGAGCAATGTCGTAATCTGGTTAATATTGATTATTGTTGTCCATGTAAACGTACTGATTGTGTATACACTCACACAACTCGAAGAAAAGTAAAAATCAACTTACCTGTGATACAAACGAGTGGCTTGATGCTTTCATTAAAACCCCAGTATTATATAAAAAAAAAATGTTCCAGTGTTCAATAAATAATTACATTTATTAATAATAATATTCACAATATAAACAATTTGGGTCGCACGGTGGCTTAGTGGTTAGCACATTCGCATCACACCTACAGGGTCAGGGGTTCGATTCCCATCGTGGCCCTGTGTGTGCAAAGTTTGCATGTTCTCCCCATGTGGCAGGGGTCTCCTCTGGGTACTCCGGTTTCCTCCCCCAGTCCAAAGACATGCATGGTAGGCTGATTATCATGTCCAAAGTGTCCGTAGTGTATGAATGGGTGTGTGAATGTGTATGTGATTGTGCCCTGCGATGGCTTGGCACCCTGTCCAGAGTGTACCCCGCCTTGTGCCCGATGCTCCCTGAGATAGGCTCCAGGTTCCCCCGTGACCCTGAAAAAGGATAAGCGGTATACAAGATGGATGGATGGACAATAAACAATTCATCCAGTGAACAGTAAGCCAAAGATCAAGGTATTCTATGAACAACAATGGCAGCATTGTAACAGATTTGTTACATTGTGCCAGATTCAGAACTGAAATTCGCCTTATAAGTAAGGAATAATATAGGACAGACAATAATATGAAAATAATTCACTCTGGTGTGCAATGCAAATCGGAGTGTTGTTACAACTTACAAAATTATTTTTGTGTGACCGCACAGACTGTATGCCACATAAAGTGTAATCAATATGTTTAACTAGCATTTGGAGATGTTACCAAAAAGTACCATCAGTATGTACAATCAATATTTAGAAGCATCATCTAAAACTGTAAAATACATTCTGGTTAAACTATATTCTAAGTGTGTACTGAATTAAATGAATCCTGTGGTTTTTCTGTAGTAAATCAGCATTTAGACGTCCTGTTAGAAGAATCCTGTGTTTTTCTGCACAGAGCCTATGTAAGTAAACAACCTTGATGCCCAATAACAATTATCAAGTTAGGATAAGGCCTCAGGAAGGAAGGCAGAAACTCATTGAGGCATAGAAGGGAATTTTGGTCAGAGAGAAAAAAAAAAACCTTGAAAAAAAAAAACCTTGTTGTCATTAAAACCTTTTTAAGAAAAGCAACTAACTGCACATGCTCCACAAATCTAAGACATCATATAGACATGAATAATTAATTGTGGGGAAGGAGATTGGTTTGTTTTGTAATGAGAAAAGGTAAAACCCCACCTAAAAAAGTATAAAAGGGCATGTGTGTGTTTGCTTAATTTGGGCTTTCTGCAGACTGTCTCACTTTATTTGTTTTAAGTAATGTTTCATTTCTCTTCACATTCATAACAGCTGGTCTCTGATCATGGCCTCATGATATTATGAAGATGCCAGTGGTCCTAACCCTTTCTGCTCTCCAGACCTGCCTGATGCTCTACCTCTGGATGGAGTTCTCATGAACTGGAGGCTACATTCTGTCACTGAGGATGACCTGAAGCAGTGCAGCATAGAGATTTCAGAGGATGGTGCTGCTTGAAGTACCATGGAAATCGTTTTCAAGTTTTTAAATGGTATTCAAGTCTCCTTTAGTGAATAGTGAATACTATATAAATCAAATTGAATTGGATTGAATTGAAGTCTCTGGAAGTGTGTTATTCCACTTATTTCACAGCGATTTGCCAATTACTATAATGTTTAATATATTAATGAACACATTTTAACAGTGTATAGTTAGATTTAGTATACATTTAATGTTGTGGAATGTCCAAGAGACAAGTTAACTCCCTTTATCTCTTATGTTGTAGCCGCCATAAACATTCACTACCTTCTCCAGCCTCTCTCTCTCTCTCTCTCTCTCTCTCTCTCTCTCTCTCTCTCTCTGCAGCCTATCATTTTTCAAAGAAAAACAAAAAACAAAACAAAACCGGAACGCATAAACTCCTCTATCCAAAATACTTTCCTGTGCTGGGAAACTTTGTAAAGCACCATGACTTTTGCAATGTACTTATAACAAAGACTCCTTCCATTAATGTTTAATAAATGTCTCCTAATAAAAACATCAGCACATCAGTGATTATTATACGCTTTATTTTGTTAAACAACCCGCCGTTTAAATCTGTTCGTTACTAGTCTACGATTATGTGGAGTGTTAGCCATACACATTTCTGTGAATGTGTTGTTACTATAGAAACAATGATGTATTAGAAAGAGTGCATTAATATAAACCCCATTTACCTTTCCACCAGATTTGAGAATGCATACCTCCTGACCAATCAGATTCGAGACGCCCATATCCAAAGCGGCTTACATTTATCTCATTCAAGGGCCTTGCAGTCGAGGGTTAAGGGCCTTGCTCAAGGATCCAGCAGTGGCATCTTGGTGCTGCTGGGATTTGAACTCATGATCTTCTGATTAATAGTCCTCTGAGGCTCTGAGCTACCAATGCTGCGTACATTCACAGATGACTACTGTGTTGGGGCTATAACACTGTTTTGGGACTATATTAATGTTCATAAATGGTCATCAATCACCCAAAACATTAAATGAAGACGTAGCCTACTTTGTTTTTATTATCACATTTTATTCGCTTTCCAGCTGCCATGGTGAGATACATAATTAACGAATCCTGATCATGCATTTTTCCTATTTTGGTATGAATCGTACTAGCAAGCTAGTTGCACTCTATGCATAGGTATATCGAGGTTACAGCTAATGAAGGATTACTGCAGGAGAAGAAATAGAAGAGTAGATTTAGGGTCTCGTTTATTAATTGTGCTCATGCATAGTTTTGTGCACGTGCACATTTCTACACACACAACATGATTTTTTCAGATTAGTCTTGTGGGGCGGCTGTGTCTCAGTCAGTAGAGCGGGGTGTCCACTAATCCACTAATCGTGGGGTTGGTGGTTCGAATCCTGGCCCGGGTGATCCCAT